>CM069858.1:109773769-110062846 GCA_036172795.1 Pelodytes ibericus | reverse complement strand
AGAGAGAGTGACAGTCTGTGAGAGAGAGAGAGAGAGAGAGAGAGTGACAGTCTTTGAGAGAGTGGCAGTTTGTGTATGAGAGAGTGGCAGTCTGTGAGTGAGAGAGTGACAGTCTGTGTGTGTGAGAGAGATTATCAGTCTGTGTGTGAGAGAGAGAGGGACAATCTGTGAGATAGAGAGAGAGAGAGAGAGAGAGAGAGAGAGAGAGTGACAGTCTGTGAGAGAGAGTGGTAGTCTGTGAGAGAGTGACAGTCTGTGTGAGAGAGAGAGTGACAGTGAGAGAGAGAGTGACAGTCTGTGTGAGGGAGAGTGACATTCTGTGAGAGAGAGAGTAGCAGTCTGTGAGAGAGAGAGGCAGTCTGTGAGAGAGAGAGAGAGTGACAGTCTGTGAGAGAGTGAGAGAGAGTGACAGTCTGTGTGTGAGAGTGGCAGTCTGTGTGAGAGGGAGAGAGAGACAGTCTGCCACTCTCTCTCACACACAGACTGTCACTCTCTCTCTCTCACAGACTGCCACTCTCTCTCTCTCACACACACACTGACTGTCACTCTCTCTATCAGACACACACAGTTTGTGAGAGAGAAAGAGAGAGTGACAGTCTGAGAGAGAGAGTGACAGTCTTTGAGAGAGTGGCAGTCTGTGTGTGAGAGAGTGGCAGTCTGTGAGTGAGAGAGTGACAGTCTGTGAGAGAGTGACAGTCTGTGTGAGAGAGAGAGTGACAGCGAGAGAGAGTGTGACAATCTGTGAGAGAGAGAGAGAGAGAGAGAGAGAGAGAGTGACAGTCTGTGAGAGAGAGTGTGACAGTCTGTGAGAGAGTGACAGTCTGTGTGAGAGAGTGATAGTCTGTGAGAGAGAGTGAGTCTATGAGAGAACGAGAGTCTGTGAGAGAGAGGCAGTCTGTGAGAGAGTGAGAGATTATCAGTCTGTGTGTGAGAGAGTGACAGTCTGTGTGAGAGAGAGAGAGTGACAGTCTGTGTGAGAGAGAGGCAGTCTGTGAGAGAGGGAGAGAGACAGTCAGTCTGTGAGAGAGAGATAGTCTGTGAGAGAGAGTGACAGTCTGTGTGAGAGAGTCTGTGAGAGAGAGTGACAGTCCGTGTGTGTGTGAGAGAGTGAGTCTGTGTGAGAGTCTGTGAGAGAGAGAGAGTGACAGTCCATGTGTGTGAGAGTGACAGTCTTTGAGAGAGAGAGAGTGACAGTCTGTGAGAGAGTGACAGTCTGTGAGAGAGAGAGAGTGACAGTCTGTGTGTGAGAGAGACATCTGTGAGAGAGGGAGAGAGACAGCCAGTCTGTGAGAGAGTGACAGTCTGCATGTGAGAGACAGTCTGCGTGTGAGAGAGTGACAGTCTGTGAGAGAGAGAGTGGGAGTCTGTGAGAGAGAGAGTGACAGTCAGTGTGAGAGAGTGAAAGTCTGTGAGAGAGAGAGATAAAAAGAGAGGGTGGCAGTCTGTGTGTGAGAGTGACAGTCTGTGAGAGTGAGTGACAGTCTGTGTGAGAGAGAGAGACAGCCTGTGAGAGAGTGTGACAGTCTGTGAGAGAGAGTGACAGTCTGTGAGAGAGAGGCAGAGAGAGAGAGAGAGAGAGAGAGTGACAGTCTGAGAGAGAGAGTGACAGTCTTTGAGAGAGTGGCAGTCTGTGTGTGAGAGAGTGGCTGTCTGTGAGTGAGAGAGTGACAGTCTGTGAGAGAGTGACAGTCTGTGTGAGAGAGAGAGTGACAGCGAGAGAGAGAGTGACAATCTGTGAGAGAGAGAGAGAGAGAGAGTGACAGTCTGTGAGAGAGAGTGTGACAGTCTGTGAGAGAGTGACAGTCTGTGTGAGAGAGTGATAGTCTGTGAGAGAGAGTGAGTCTATGAGAGAACGAGAGTCTGTGAGAGAGAGGCAGTCTGTGAGAGAGTGAGACAGTCTGTGAAGAGAGAAAGAGAGAGAGAGAGAGAGAGAGAGAGAGAGAGAGAGAGAGTGGCAGTCTGTGAGAGAGAGATTATCAGTCTGTGTGTGAGAGAGTGACAGTCTGTGTGAGAGAGAGAGAGTGACAGTCTGTGTGAGAGAGAGGCAGTCTGTGAGAGAGGGAGAGAGACAGTCAGTCTGTGAGAGAGAGATAGTCTGTGAGAGAGAGTGACAGTCTGTGTGAGAGAGTCTGTGAGAGAGAGTGACAGTCCGTGTGTGTGTGAGAGAGTGAGTCTGTGTGAGAGTCTGTGAGAGAGAGAGTGACAGTCCATGTGTGTGAGAGTGACAGTCTTTGAGAGAGAGAGAGTGACAGTCTGTGAGAGAGTGACAGTCTGTGAGAGAGAGAGAGTTACAGTCTGTGTGTGAGAGAGACATCTGTGAGAGAGGGAGAGAGACAGCCAGTCTGTGAGAGAGTGACAGTCTGCATGTGAGAGACAGTCTGCGTGTGAGAGAGTGACAGTCTGTGAGAGAGAGAGTGGTAGTCTGTGAGAGAGAGAGTGACAGTCAGTGTGAGAGAGTGAAAGTCTGTGAGAGAGAGAGATAAAAAGAGAGGGTGGCAATCTGTGTGTGAGAGTGACAGTCTGTGAGAGTGAGTGACAGTCTGTGTGAGAGAGAGAGACAGCCTGTGAGAGAGTGTGACAGTCTGTGAGAGAGAGAGAGTGACAGTCTGTGAGAGAGAGGCAGAGAGAGAGAGAGAGAGAGAGAGAGAGGCATTCTGTGAAAGAGGGAGAGAGACAGTCAGTCTGTGTGAGAGAGAGGGAGTCTGTGAGTGAGAGCGACAGTCTGTGTGTGTGTGTGAGAGAGAGTGGCAGTCTGTGAGAGAGAGAGAGAGAGAGAGAGAGAGAGACAGTCTGTTAGAGAGAAGTAGAGTGGCAGTCTGTGTGAGAGAGTATGTGAGAGAGAGTGACAGTCTGTGAGAGAGCGAGAGTCTGTGAAAGAGTAACAGTCTGTGAGAGAGAGAGAGAGAGAGAGAGAGAGAGAGAGGAGAGTCTGTGTGTGAGATAGAGGCAGACTGTGAGAGAGGGAGAGAGACAGTCTGTGTGAGAGAGAGGGAGTCTGTGAACGAGAGCGACAGTCTGTGTGTGTGTGAGAGAGAGAGTGACAGTCTGTGAGAGAGTGACAGTCAGAGAGAGAGAGAGGGAGAGAGAGTGACAGTCTGTGTGTGAGACAGAGAGGCAGTCTGTGAGAGAGGGATAGAGACAGCCAGTCTGTGAGAGAGAGAGAGAGAATCTGTGAGAGAGTGACAGTCTGCATGTGAGAGACAGTCTGCATGTGAGAGAGTGACAGTCTGTGAGAGAGAGTGACAGTCTGTGTGAGAGAGTGACAGTCTGTGTGTGTGTGAGAGAGAGAGTGGCAGTCTGTGAGAGAGAGACAGTCTGTTAGAGAGAGATAGAGTGACAGTCTGTGTGAGAGAGTATGTGAGAGAGAGTGACAGTCTGTGTGAGAGAGTGACAGACTGTGTGTGTGTGAGAGAGAGAGAGTGGGAGTCTGTGAGAGAGAGACAGTCTTTTAGAGAGAGATAGAGTGACAGTCTGTGTGAGAGAGTATGTGAGAGAGAGTGACAGTCTGTGAGAGAGCGAGAGTCTGTGAAAGAGTAACAGTCTGTGAGAGAGAGAGAGAGAGAGAGAGAGAGAGAGAGAGAGGGAGAGTCTGTGTGTGAGATAGAGGCAGACTGTGAGAGAGGGAGAGAGACAGTCTGTGTGAGAGAGAGGGAGTCTGTGAACGAGAGCGACAGTCTGTGTGTGTGTGAGAGAGAGAGTGACAGTCTGTGAGAGAGTGACAGTCAGAGAGAGAGAGAGGGAGAGAGAGTGACAGTCTGTGTGTGAGACAGAGAGGCAGTCTGTGAGAGAGGGATAGAGACAGCCAGTCTGTGAGAGAGAGAGAGAGAATCTGTGAGAGAGTGACAGTCTGCATGTGAGAGACAGTCTGCATGTGAGAGAGTGACAGTCTGTGAGAGAGAGTGACAGTCTGTGTGAGAGAGTGACAGTCTGTGTGTGTGTGAGAGAGAGAGTGGCAGTCTGTGAGAGAGAGACAGTCTGTTAGAGAGAGATAGAGTGACAGTCTGTGTGAGAGAGTATGTGAGAGAGAGTGACAGTCTGTGTGAGAGAGTGACAGACTGTGTGTGTGTGAGAGAGAGAGAGTGGGAGTCTGTGAGAGAGAGACAGTCTTTTAGAGAGAGATAGAGTGACAGTCTGTGTGAGAGAGTATGTGAGAGAGAGTGACAGTCTGTGAGAGAGCGAGAGTCTGTGAGAGAGTGACAGTCTGTGAGAGAGAGGGAGAGAGTGACAGTATGAGAGAGTTTCAGTCTGTGAGAGAGAGAGTGACAGTCTGTGAGAGAGTGACAGTCTAAGAGAGAGGGAGAGAGAGTGACAGTCTGTTTGTGAGAGAGAGAGGCAGTCTGTGAGAGAGGGAGAGAGACAGCCAGTCTGTGAGAGAGAGAAAGAGTCTGTGAGAGAGTGACAGTCTGCATGTGAGAGACAGTCTGCATGTGAGAGAGTGACAGTCTGTGAGAGAGAGTGACAGTCTGTGTGAGAGAGAGTGGCAGTCTGTGTGAGAGAGTGAAAGTCTGTAAGAGAGCGAGAGAGTCTGTGAGAGAATGGTAGTCTGTGAGAGAGTGACAGTCTGTGTGAGAGAGAGTGGCAGTCTGTGTGAGAGAGTGAAAGTCTGTGAGAGAGCGAGAGTCTGTGAGAGAGTGGTAGTCTGTGAGAGAGAGAGTGGTAGTCTGTGAGAGAGAGAGATAAAAATAGAGGGTGGCAGCCTGTGTGTGAGAGTGACAGTCTGTGAGAGAGAGAGAGTGAGCCACAGTCTGTGAGAGAGAGTGAGCGATAGTCTGTGAGAGAGAGTGAGTGACAGTCTGTGAGATAGAGAGTGATTGAGAGTGGCAGTCTGTGTGAGAGAAAGAGAGAGAGTGACAGTCTGTGAGAGAGAGTGAGAGTTACAGTCTGTGAGAGAGAGACAGTCTGTGAGAGAGAGTGACCATCTGTGAGAGAGAGAGAGTGGTAGTCGTGAGAGAGTGACAGTCTGTTTGAGAGAGTGACCATCTGTGAGAGAGAGAGAGGGAGAGTCTGTGAGAGAGTGACAGTTTGTGTGAGAGAGTGACAGTCTGTGTGTGAGAGAGAGAGAGTGACAGTCTATGTGAGAGAGTGACAGTCTATGAGAGAGAGAGTGACAGTCTGTGAGAGAGAGTGTGACAGTCTGTGAGAGAGTGACAGTCTGTGTGAGAGAGTGATAGTCTGTGAGAGAGAGTGACAGTTTGTGAGAGAATGAGTCTGTGAGAGAGAGACAGTCTGTGAGAGAGTGAGACAGTCTGTGAGAGAGTGACAGACAGTCTGTGAGAGAGAGAGACAGTCTGCGAGAGAGTGAGACAGTCTGTGAGAGAGGGTGACAGTCTGTGAGAGAGTGAGAGAGAGTGACAGTCTGTGTGTGAGAGTGGCAGTTTGTGTGAGAGGGAGAGAGAGACAGTCTGCCACTCTCTCTCACACACAGACTGTCACTCTCTCACAGACTGCCACTCTCTCTCTCACACACAGACTGTCACTCTCTCAGACTCTCTCACAGACTGTCACTTTCTCTCTCTCACAGACTGCCACTCTCTCTCTCTCTCTCACACACACACACACAGTCTGTGAGAGAGAAAGAGAGAGTGACAGTCTGTGTGTGAGAGAGAGAGAGTGACAGTCTGTGAGAGAGTGGCAGTTTGTGTGTGAGAGAGTGGCAGTCTGTGAGTGAGAGAGTGACAGTCTGTGTGTGAGATTATCAGTCTGTGTGTGAGAGAGAGAGGGACAATCTGTGAGAGAGAGAGAGAGAGAGAGAGAGAGAGAGAGAGAGAGTGACAGTCTGTGAGAGAGAGTGGTAGTCTGTGAGAGAGTGACAGTCTGTGTGAGAGAGAGAGTGACAGTGAGAGAGAGAGTGACAGTCTGTGTGAGGGAGAGTGACATTCTGTGAGAGAGAGAGTAGCAGTCTGTGAGAGAGAGAGGCAGTCTGTGAGAGAGAGAGAGAGAGAGACAGAGAGAGAGTGACAGTCTGTGAGAGAGTGAGAGAGAGTGACAGTCTGTGAGAGAGTGAGAGAGAGTGTGACATTCTGTGTGTGAGAGTGGCAGTCTGTGTGAGAGGGAGAGAGAGACAGTCTGCGACTCTCTCTCACACACAGACTGTCACTCTCTCTCTCTCACAGACTCTCACAGACTGCCACTCTCTCTCTCTCTCACACACAGTCTGTGAGAGAGAAGAGAGAGTGACAGTCTGAGAGAGAGAGTGACAGTCTTTGAGAGAGTGGCAGTCTGTGTGTGAGAGAGTGGCAGTCTGTGAGTGAGAGAGTGACAGTCTGTGAGAGAGTGACAGTCTGTGTGAGAGAGTGACAGTGAGAGAGAGAGTGACAATCTGTGAGAGAGAGAGAGAGAGAGAGAGAGTGACAGTCTGTGAGAGAGAGTGTGACAGTCTGTGAGAGAGTGACAGTCTGTGTGAGAGAGTGATAGTCTGTGAGAGAGAGTGAGTCTGTGAGAGAACGAGAGTCTGTGAGAGAGAGGCAGTCTGTGAGAGAGTGAGACAGTCTGTGAGAGAGAGAGAGAGAGAGAGAGAGAGAGAGTGGCAGTCTGTGAGAGAGAGAGAGATTATCAGTCTGTGTGTGAGAGAGCGACAGTCTGTGTGAGAGAGAGAGAGTGACAGTCTGTGTGAGAGAGAGGCAGTCTGTGAGAGAGGGAGAGAGAAAGTCAGTCTGTGAGAGAGAGATAGTCTGTGAGAGAGAGTGACAGTCTGTGTGAGAGAGTCTGTGAGAGAGAGTGACATTCTGTGTGTGTGTGAGAGAGTGAGTCTGTGTGAGAGTCTGTGAGAGAGAGAGTGACAGTCCATGTGTGTGAGAGTGACAGTCTTTGAGAGAGAGAGAGAGTGACAGTCTGTGAGAGAGTGACAGTCTGTGAGAGAGAGTGACAGTCTGTGTGTGAGAGAAACATCTGTGAGAGAGGGAGAGAGACAGCCAGTCTGTGAGAGAGTGACAGTCTGCATGTGAGAGACAGTCTGCGTGTGAGAGAGTGACAGTCTGTGAGAGAGAGTGACAGTCTGTGTGCGAGTCTGTGAGAGAGAGTGACAGTCTGTGTGTGTGTGAGTGACAGTCTTTAAGAGAGAGTGACAGTCTGTGAGAGAGAGAGACAGTCTGTGAGAGAGAGAGAGAGAGAGAGAGAGAGAGAGTGATGGTCTGTTTGAGAGAGAATGACAGTCTGTGAGAGAGAGAGTGGCAATCTGTGAGCGAGAGAGTGACAGTCTGTGTGAGATTGGCAGTCTGTGAGCGAGAGAGTGACAGTCTGTGTCAGAGAGAGATTGGCAGTCTGTGTGTGAGAGAGTGACAGTCTGTGAGAGAGTAGCAGTCTGTGAGAGAGAGGCAGAGAGAGAGAGAGAGTGGCATTCTGTGAAAGAGGGAGAGAGACAGTCAGTCTGTGTGAGAGAGAGGGAGTCTGTGAGCGAGAGCGACAGTCTGTGTGTGTGTGTGAGAGAGAGTGGCAGTCTGTGAGAGAGAGAGAGAGAGAGAGAGAGAGAAAGTCTGTTAGAGAGAAGTAGAGTGGCAGTCTGTGTGAGAGAGTATGTGAGAGAGAGTGACAGTCTGTGAGAGAGCGAGAGTATGTGAAAGAGTAACAGTCTGTGAGAGAGAGAGAGAGGGAGAGTCTGTGAGAGAGAGGGAGAGAGTGACAGTATGAGAGAGTTTCAGTCTGTGAGAGAGAGAGAGTGACAGTCTGTGAGAGAGAGGGAGAGAGAGTGACAGTCTGTGTGTGAGATAGAGGCAGACTGTGAGAGAGGGAGAGAGACAGCCAGTCTGTGAGAGAGAGAGTCTGTGAGAGAGTGACAGTCTGCATATGAGAGACAGTCTGCATGTGAGAGAGTGACAGTCTGTGAGAGAGAGTGACAGTCTGTGAGAGAGAGAGTGGCAGTCTGTGAGAGAGGGAGAGAGACAGTCAGTCTGTGTGAGAGAGAGGGAGTCTGTGAACGAGAGCGACAGTCTGTGTGTGTGTGAGAGAGAGAGAGTGACAGTCTGTGAGAGAGTGACAGTCAGAGAGAGAGAGAGGGAGAGAGAGTGACAGTCTGTGTGTGAGACAGAGAGGCAGTCTGTGAGAGAGACAGCCAGTCTGTGAGAGAGAGAGTCTGTGAGAGAGTGACAGTCTGCATGTGAGAGACAGTCTGCATGTGAGAGAGTGACAGTCTGTGAGAGAGAGTGACAGTCTGTGTGAGAGAGTGACAGTCTGTGTGTGTGTGAGAGAGAGAGAGTGGCAGTCTGTGAGAGAGAGACAGTCTGTTAGAGAGAGATAGAGTGACAGTCTGTGTGAGAGAGTATGTGAGAGAGAGTGACAGTCTGTGTGAGAGAGTGACAGACTGTGTGTGTGTGAGAGAGAGAGAGTGGCAGTCTGTGAGAGAGAGACAGTCTGTTAGAGAGAGATAGAGTGACAGTCTGTGTGAGAGAGTATGTGAGAGAGAGTGACAGTCTGTGAGAGAGCGAGAGTCTGTGAGAGAGTGACAGTCTGTGAGAGAGAGGGAGAGAGTGACAGTATGAGAGAGTTTCAGTCTGTGAGAGAGAGAGTGACACTCTGTGAGAGAGTGACAGTCTAAGAGAGAGGGAGAGTGACAGTCTGTGTGTGAGAGAGAGAGGCAGTCTGTGAGAGAGGGAGAGAGACAGCCAGTCTGTGAGAGAGAGAGAGAGTCTGTGAGAGAGTGACAGTCTGCATGTGAGAGACAGTCTGCATGTGAGAGAGTGACAGTCTGTGAGAGAGAGTGACAGTCTGTGTGAGAGAGAGTGGCAGTCTGTGTGAGAGAGTGAAAGTCTGTAAGAGAGCGAGAGAGTCTGTGAGAGAATGGTAGTCTGTGAGAGAGTGACAGTCTGTGTGAGAGAGAGTGGCAGTCTGTGTGAGAGAGTGAAAGTCTGTGAGAGAGCGAGAGTCTGTGAGAGAGTGGTAGTCTGTGAGAGAGAGAGTGGTAGTCTGTGAGAGAGAGTGACAGTCTGTGTGAGAGTGACAGTGAGAGACAGTCTGTGTGAGAGATAGTGACAGTCTGTGAGAGAGTGATAGTCTGTGTGTGTGAGAGAGTGACAGTCTGTTTGAGAGAGAATGACAGTCTGTGTGAGAGAGAATGACATTCTGTGAGAGAGTGAGACTGCATAAGAACTGCATATCTAGACATATTCACAGAACATCCTCTCCCCCCACACCTTATTGCCAGGGGAAAATATTGGGAAATATTCTTATTTCCGAAGAGGGAGGGAAATTTTTTTTTTTTTTTTTATTGAGGATGTTTTTCACAGCATCTGAAATTTTTTCTTTCTCGCATAGGTGGAAATATTTTTATAAAGGTTTTCCGTAACCCTGATTTAATATCATGCATCCAGGTATATATACCTTTTGAGGGTTTCAATTTATTTTTGAACTGATATTAATGTTTACTACATTTGTTAGAAAGCAACGGAAGAATAATGATAAATATACAAGGTTATCTGGACTATTTGCTTCTGTTTGTTTTCTAAACATAATATAATCTAGGAATAATTTGTAGACTCTTCGTGCAGTAAAGGCAGCTACAAATATCATGTGGGAATTATAGTTTATATGAACGAACTAGTAAGCGCGGTTAACGTATTCTGTAAGCTGAACTACATATCCCAGCATCCTATGGCCGTCAATTTTCAGCGTAACAAGGTTATACGTTATACGTATCTGATGACGACAACGCGCAATGTGCAGTGACGCTATCCGTTTCGCGGATGTTTATGAAACTCGCGGCGGGTAGTTGAAAGGCGTGAAGATAACACTCAACGCTCTCTGGTTCAGGTTGAGTTCTGGTTAGCAGCATGCCTGTGCAAATATTGAAGGAAAGTGATGGTCCCATTGAAGCTCAGCTTCCATGTCATATGCACAGAACGCGGCTCAAAGACATGCAGCTTGGGGTTAACGGGGCTGATACTTATTTCGTGGTAAATGATACAGACGCACTATCCCATGTGTCATTGCTGTTTGTAAACACAAGCGCATTCTCTTATGTTGATCTAGCGACGCTCGAGTTACTGTAGTGCATGACGTTGCCCATTACAGTCGCTTTAGACACACGGAAAGCAGCATAGCCGACGTATTATATCGGATGCTCGGAAATCGTTTGTACTTGGTAGTTTAATATTTCTCTCGATGTCACACGGGCAAATTATAGTGTTTGGTGTGATCGCTGTTTTTATTAATATGTTTGTATTGATTTTTTTTTTCTTTTAAAATATATTCTTTAAATTTATTAGAACTGATTGATGTTTGAGGAATGATTTTCTTAAATAAACATTTTTTTAAAATTGGTCCAGAAAGCTATATCCGTAATCAGCCTTTATTAAAGTGATATCAGTGCAAAGAAACTAATCAAATATGTAATTACACATGTTGTGTAATGCATACCCCTCTAGGGGACAGTGTCCCTGTCTAGGGGACAGTGTCCCTGTCTAGGGGACAGTGTCCCTGTCTAGGGGACAGTGTCCCTGTCTAGGGGACAGTGTCCCTGTCTAGGGGACAGTGTCCCTGTCTAGGGGACAGTGTCCCTGTCTAGGGGACAGTGTCCCTGTCTAGGGGACAGTGTCCCTGTCTAGGGGACAGTGTCCCTGTCTAGGGGACAGTGTCCCTGTCTAGGGGACAGTGTCCCTGTCTAGGGGACAGTGTCCCTGTCTAGGGGACAGTGTCCCTGTCTAGGGGACAGTGTCCCTGTCTAGGGGACAGTGTCCCTGTCTAGGGGACAGTGTCCCTGTCTAGGGGACAGTGTGCCTATTTTGCATCCAAATTCCCCTGTTCCACTTGTCTGGGAGCTCAGATTTTTTGCATAACTATTACAAAGTTCTAGAGCAATAAACTCACAATAAATTGTGGTAAATGTATATTTATATTAATTTTTGTTAATCAAATAACTGTTTTTCTAAATGGCATCACATTACATAAATAGTAACCAATTTGACCTAAAAGTTGTTGAAAATGTTCTGGTATAGCAACACCTTCAGCAACGCCCATAAAAATATGTATCCCTTGAAAGGTTGTAAAGTATGGTGCAATGTGCCAGTGGATGCATCTACCACAGGCAAAAATATAATCAATGTAATAAATGAAATGTTTAGCACCTGAAAACTTGGAAACACTTTCAAAGTTTGGTGGTTATACAAAAAGAATACTGGAAGTTGCTCTTTTTTTGTCTTGATTATTTGCAGATGCTTTTATGTACAAGTTCTTTATACATAACCAAAATGTATAAACCCTTTATTATGCTTTTCGCCCCCTGTATTTTTCAAAAAGTATTTAGATGACAGACCTATTAACCACATATGGATGCTCTATGCTGTTCTAAAATACATTGCCCAAAATGACCATGAGGACTTTGCAATGAAGCTGTGCTTCAGATGACTGCAGAAGGATCCCCTCTGTCAGATGAGGTCATTCATGGCCCAGTATAACAGAGTAAATGTAACCGACACGCAGAGTGAGCACCGGTTACATTTAGGCAAATCACCCCATGCCCGCATGGGCTCACAATGTTTCGGCAGGGACCCACAGAGTCTGTAAAGACTCTGATCAGGTCTTCTACTGTGTCTCTTGTCATTATGTGATCAAGTACAGGAACACAAAATCACTTTAAGGGGTTAATAGACAATCGTTATGAGCAGTTTCTTAATCATGTGGTTGAAAATAAAATCCAATACGGGTTGAGGATCCCTTATCCAGAACTCTGTAATCGAAAATGATCCATTATCCAAATTTGTTTTTTGGAGTTTTCCAAAAGTTTCTAATGCCACAAACTGTTGTAATTTTACAGTTTCATCTAGCTGTAGGTATTTTATATTTTAAGCAATGCAAAATGTAAAACATGGATTTTAAAAAACTTTGAAAGCACATTAATATGCATTAACATTTGGAAGATACATTTTGGTCACCAGACAGTCCCTTAAGCTGCGATATAGCCTTTCCATACATGCTCAGATTCCCTCAACGTATGTAGGACTGATTTGCCTACTGCTGGTTCTCAATGATGTCTCACATAACAGTAAAAGAGATTTATTTGCATTGATACTGCTATATTTCATGAGGCTTTAATATATCATTGTTGAAAATGATACAACATCCAAAATTCCTCTGGTCCCAAGCGTTTTAGAAAAGGGATACTCAACCTGCAGTACTTTCTTTGACTGCCTGTCAAACATTTGGTTTCTTTAAACTTTATGAAGATAGAGAACTCCACTTGAACACATCTATAAATATTTTAAATCATTGTGTTTTATAAATTCTTGTGATACATTTTTGTTAGCATAATTTTCTGATAATGTTTTTTTTGTAGGGTCGGGTTTTGCTAATTTATCCTTCAACTAAACTTGGAAATGGATTGGAATTATTCAAAATTGTCCTTGAAGGTATGGAAAATTGCGTTGTTTAAATATGGATCTAAAATATGTAATAAAATTTAAAAAATGGTTTTCAAGAAATAACTACAAAGTTACTTAAATCTGTTCATTAATTGATTGAAGATTAGTTCAATTTATCAGGCTTTATTATTGTGCATATTTGCTATTTGAATTGAGACCAGTAATATATTCATAATGTTAAGCAGCTTGTCAGAACAAACTAATTGTAACTTGATATTTAATGATATGTAAAATGTAAGTAATGTGTGGATATAATGTTACATTTCTGAAAAGTAACTTTTTAGTAGTTTTTAAACATGCCTTTAAATGGGCTATTATAACTTTTTTTTTTGAATAGAAACATTTTTAATTTTACAGTGCCTTATAGGGAAAAGCATGTACGTTTGGGAGATGCATATAGGTTGATAATGATGCTGTTTTAAACTGTAATCAGTATAATTGAGATGCTTTGCAGGTTTGCCACCTGATCCTTAACTAGTTAATTGATTTCCTTCTTGTCATAACTGACTTCCACATACTGCAACGTAGCATGCAAGTTAAATATGACTAGTAAAAAAATGACAACCCTAATTGTATGTTGAAGTACACCTTTTTCATATCCATTGCTGAATAAATCAGTGTCACCCTTGGTTACATACCTCTTGTCCCTCCTCACCTGTTACAGGTCGGCTTGAGGTGTGTGCTATTGCACCACATGCAGCTAGTAATGTTCTGCATGAGAGCAAAGGCTTGCCATCACTGTTACTGCAGTCAGGGAACCTGATTTTAGGTCTGGAAATGTTAAATGTTGGCCACACGTTTTGTTTATTTGATATTAGTGTACCTTTACCAGGGTAAGCAAACATAACTTGAAGTGCGCCGTGTGTGTACAAATGTATGTATACATTTACATCAAAAAATTTATTTTACAAATCCAATTCCTTTGCCAACATTTTAGGCTATTGATGTACTAGAACAAGGGCGTCCAACATGCACCCCGCGGGCCAAATGCGGCCTGCCGGTGGGACAGGTGTGGCCCGCTTGAGATTGGCAGCAGCCGGACCTGAGCCCTGCTTACATTGGCCACAGGCTCAGCCAAAAACTTGTGCAGCTCCTCCCCTTGCACTCTGACCTTGTTGGAGCACCGGGATGTTACTGACACCTGGTGTTCCAACAAGTCGAAGTGCGAGGGGCGGAGCTTCCTCCCCTCGCACTGCACAAGTGGATGGATCAGCGTGTGTGTAACTCTTTGTATGAGTGTGTGTGTAACTCTGTGTGGATGTGAGTGTGTGTAACTCTGTGTGGATGTGAGTGTGTGTAACTCTGTGTGGATGTGAGTGTGTGTAACTCTGTGTGGATGTGAGTGTGTGTAACTCTGTGTGGATGTGAGTGTGTGTAACTCTGTGTGGATGTGAGTGTGTGTGTGTAACTCTGTGTGGATGTCAGTGTGTGTGTGTGTAACTCTGTGTGGATGTGTGTGTGTGTGTGTAACTCTGTGTGGATGTCAGTGTGTGTGTGTGTAACTCTGTGTGGATGTCAGTGTGTGTGTGTGTAACTCTGTGTGGATGTCAGTGTGTGTGTGTGTGTAACTCTGTGTGGATGTCAGTGTGTGTGTGTGTGTGTAACTCTGTGTGGATGTGTGTGTGTGTGTGTGTGTGTGTAACTCTGTGTGGATGTCAGTGTGTGTGTGTAACTCTGTGTGGATGTCAGTGTGTGTGTGTAACTCTGTGTGGATGTCAGTGTGTGTGTGTAACTCTGTGTGGATGTCAGTGTGTGTGTGTAACTCTGTGTGGATGTCAGTGTGTGTGTGTGTAACTCTGTGTGGATGTCAGTGTGTGTGTGTAACTCTGTGTGGATGTCAGTGTGTGTGTGTAACTCTGTGTGGATGTCAGTGTGTGTGTGTGTAACTCTGTGTGGATGTCAGTGTGTGTGTGTGTAACTCTGTGTGGATGTCAGTGTGTGTGTGTGTGTAACTCTGTGTGGATGTCAGTGTGTGTGTGTGTGTGTAACTCTGTGTGGATGTCAGTGTGTGTGTGTGTGTAACTCTGTGTGGATGTCAGTGTGTGTGTGTGTGTGTAACTCTGTGTGGATATCAGTGTGTGTGTGTGTGTAACTCCTGTGTGGATGTCAGTGTGTGTGTGTGTAACTCTGTGTGGATGTCAGTGTGTGTGTGTGTAACTCTGTGTGGATGTCAGTGTGTGTGTGTGTAACTCTGTGTGGATGTCAGTGTGTGTGTGTAACTCTGTGTGGATGTCAGTGTGTGTGTGTGTAACTCTGTGTGGATGTCAGTGTGTGTGTGTGTGTAACTCTGTGTGGATGTCAGTGTGTGTGTGTGTGTGTAACTCTGTGTGGATGTCAGTGTGTGTGTGTGTGTAACTCTGTGTGGATGTCAGTGTGTGTGTGTGTGTAACTCTGTGTGGATGTCAGTGTGTGTGTGTGTAACTCTGTGTGGATGTCAGTGTGTGTGTGTGTAACTCTGTGTGGATGTCAGTGTGTGTGTGTGTAACTCTGTGTGGATGTCAGTGTGTGTGTGTGTAACTCTGTGTGGATGTCAGTGTGTGTGTGTGTAACTCTGTGTGGATGTCAGTGTGTGTGTGTGTAACTCTGTGTGGATGTCAGTGTGTGGATGTGTGTGTGTGTAACTCTGTGTGGATGTGAGTGTGTGTGTAACTGTGTGGATGTGAGTGTGTGTGGATGTGAGTGTGTGTGTAACTGTGTGGATGTGAGTGTGTGTGTGTGTGTGTAACTCTGTGTGGATGTGAGTGTGTGTGTGTGTGTGTGTAACTCTGTGTGGATGTGTGTGTGTGTGTGTAACTCTGTGTGGATGTGTGTGTGTGTGTAACTCTGTGTGGATGTGTGTGTGTGTGTAACTCTGTGTGGATGTGAGTGTGTGTGTGTGTGTGTGTAACTCTGTGTGGATGTGAGTGTGTGTAACTCTGTGTGGATGTGAGTGTGTGTAACTCTGTGTGGATGTGAGTGTGTGTGTGTAACTCTGTGTGGATGTCAGTGTGTGTGTGTGTAACTTTGTGTGGATGTCAGTGTGTGTGTGTGTAACTCTGTGTGGATGTCAGTGTGTGTGTGTGTAACTCTGTGTGGATGTCAGTGTGTGTGTGTGTAACTCTGTGTGGATGTGAGTGTGTGTGTGTGTAACTCTGTGTGGATGTGTGTGTGTGTGTAACTCTGTGTGGATGTGTGTGTGTGTGTAACTCTGTGTGGATGTGAGTGTGTGTGTGTGTGTGTGTAACTCTGTGTGGATGTGTGTGGATGTGAGTGTGTGTGTGTGTAACTCTGTGTGGATGTGTGTGTGTGTGTAACTCTGTGTGGATGTGTGTGTGTGTGTAACTCTGTGTGGATGTGTGTGTGTGTGTAACTCTGTGTGGATGTGAGTGTGTGTGTGTGTGTGTGTGTGTGTAACTCTGTGTGGATGTGAGTGTGTGTAACTCTGTGTGGATGTGAGTGTGTGTAACTCTGTGTGGATGTGAGTGTGTGTAACTCTGTGTGGATGTGAGTGTGTGTGTGTAACTCTGTGTGGATGTCAGTGTGTGTGTGTGTGTGTAACTCTGTGTGGATGTGAGTGTGTGTGTGTGTGTGTAACTCTGTGGATGTGAGTCAGGGGCAGATCCAGAGTCTGATCTCGGGAGGGGCACATGTCCGTCTGTCTTTTCCTCTCTCTCATGTCCTTCTGTCACGCTCCTCTCCCTTCCCATGTCTGTCGTACTCCTCTCACTCCCCGTGTCCCTCTGTCTCTCTTCCTTCCATGTCCGTTTCTCTCCTCTTCCTTCCCATGTCTGTCTATGTATCCTCTTCTTTCCCATGTCCGTCTGTCTCTCCTCTCATTTCCCATCTCTCTGTCTTTCCTCTACCATCCCATTTATGTCTCTTTCTTCTCCCTTCGCATTTATGTCTCTCTCCTCTCCCTTCCCATGTCTGTCTGTCTCCTCTCCCCTTCCCATATCTGTCTGTCTCCTCTCCCCTTCCCATATCTGTCTGTCTCCTCTCCCCTTCCCATATCTGTCTCTCCTCTGCCATCCCATATCTGTCTGTCTCACCTCTGCCAACCCATGTCTGTCTGTCTCACCTCTGCCAACCCATGTATGTCTGTCTCACCTCTGCCAACCCATGTCTGTCTGTCTCACCTCTGCCAACCCATGTCTGTCTGTCTCACCTCTGCCAACCCATGTCTGTCTGTCTCACCTCTGCCAACCCATGTCTGTCTGTCTCACCTCTGCCAACCCATGTCTGTCTGTCTCACCTCTGCCAACCCATGTCTGTCTGTCTCACCTCTGCCAACCCATGTCTGTCTGTCTCTCCTCTGCCAACCCATGTCTGTCTGTCTCTCCTCTGCCAACCCATGTCTGTCTCTCTCTTCTCCCTTCCCATTTGTCTCTCTCCTCTCCCTTCCCATGTCTCTCTCTATTCTCTACCTCCTATGACTGTCTCTTTGTCCCTCTAAACATGTGTATTTCCTCTTCCCAATAGCTGTCTCTTTTCCTGCTCGCCCTCGTCTGTGTTCTCTCCTCTCTCCCCCACCCGTCAGTGTTCTCTCTTCTCCTCCCTTCAGTGTTCTCTCTTCTCCCCCATACGTGTTCTCTCCTCTCCCCCATACGTGTTCTCTCCTCTCTCTCCCCCCAACAGTGTTCTCTCCTCTCTCTCCCCAACAGTGTTCTCTCCTCTCTCCCCTCCCATCAGTGTTCTCTCCTCTTCCCCCCCCCATCAGTGTTCTCTCCTCTCTCCCCTGTGTTCTCTCCTCTCTTCCCCCCCCCCCCCCCCCAGTGGTGTATCTTGGTTTTGTAATGCCCTAGGCAGACAAAATTTGGGCACCACCCCGCTACCCACTATGCATACCCACGACATGACCCATAACCCACGTTGCACACCAAGGACATGCCCCATCCCCCCATTTACATGCCTCCATCACCCCATACATTGCCAATATTATTTGCCATTAATATTCCCCAGCCAATTTGCCCAATAATATGCCAGTATTATTTGCCATTAATATGCCCCAGCCAATTTGCCCAATAATATGTCAGTGTTAGTTGCCATTTGATATGCCCAGCCAATTTGCCCAATAATATGCCAGTTTTAGTTGCCATTTGATATGCCCCAGCCAATTTGCCCAATAATATGTCAGTGTTGGTTGCCATTTGATATGCCCCAGCCAATTTGCCCAATAATATACCAGTGTTGGTTGCCATTTGAAATGCCCAGCCAATTTGCCCAATAATATGCCAGTTTTAGTTGCCATTTGATATGCCCCAGCCAATTTGCCCAATAATATGTCAGTGTTGGTTGCCATTTGATATGCCCCAGCCAATTTGCCCAATAATATGCCAGTGTTGGATGCCATTTGAAATGCCCCAGCCAATTTGCCCAATAATATGCCAGTGTTATTTGCCATTTGATATGCCCCTGACAATTTGCCCAATAATATGCCAGTGTTATTTGCCATTTAATATGCCCCTCACAATTTGCCCAATAATATGCCAGTGTTATTTGCCATTTAGTATGCCCCTGACAATTTGCCCAATAACATACCAGTGTTATTTGCCATTTTGTATGCCCCTGCTAATTTGCCCAATACCATGCCAGTGTTATTTGCCAGTTAATATGCCCCTGCTAATTTGCCCAATAACATGCCAGTGTTATTTGCCTTTTAATATGCCCCTGACAATTTGCCCAATAACATGCCAGTCTTATTTGCCATTTAATATGCCCCTGACAATTTGCCCAATAACATGCCAGTGTTATTTGCCTTTTAATATGCCCCTGACAATTTGCCCAATAACATGCCAGTCTTATTTGCCATTTAATATGCCCCTGACAATTTGCCCAATAACATGCCAGTGTTATTTGCCATTTAATATGCCCCTGCTAATTTTCCCAATAACATGCCAGTGTTATTTGCCATTTAATATGCCTCTGACAATTTTCCCAATAACATGCCAGTGTTATTTGCAATTTAATATGCCCCTGCTAATTTGCCCAATAACATGCCAGTGTTATTTGCCATTTAATATGCCCCTGCTAATTTGCCCAATAACATGCCAGTGTTATTTGCCATTTAATATGCCCCTGCTAATTTGCCCAATAACATGCCAGTGTTATTTGCCATTTAATATGCCCCTGCTAATTTTCCCAATAATATGCCAGTGTTATTTGTCATTAATAAGCCCCTGCCAATACCAGTACATCCCCCCTATCTCCCCACTCCCCAGCACTTACCTTTCCCTGGTGGTTAATGTCAGGCAGCATGGTCTCCTCCATGCTGCCTGTTCGGCTCCCAGGCGGTTGTGCCGACAGGTCAAGTGACCCGGCGCGCGTATGACGTCAGCGCACCGGTCACGTGACCTGTCGGCACTTCCATGTCACACTGCACGGGAAGCCGAACAGGCAGCACGGAGGTTTCTCTGTGCTGCCTGTTCGGCTCCCCGTGCAGCCTGGCAGGCAGAGCGATGGTGAGGGGATCTTCTGATCTCCTCTCACCTCCGTCTCTGCCTGCAAGCGTGCGTGGGTTTTTTTTTTTTTTTTTAAAGTGTCAGGGTTTTTTTTTTTTTTTCCTATTCTCGGGGGGGAATGCATGTAATGCTATTGGTATTCTATAAACCGACTCTATATCGGTTTATAGAAAGCCAATAGCATTACATACATTCCATAAACAGAAAGTCTATAAACCGACTCTCTTTCGGTTTATAGACTTTCGGTTTATGGAATGCATGTAATGCTATTGGCATTCTATAAACCGATATAGAGTCGGTTTATAGAATACCAATAGCATTACATGCATTCCATTAACTGAAAGTCATACGAATTGACCTATTTTAACCTCTCTTTCGGTTTATAGACTTTCCGTTTATGAAATGCATGTAGTAAATGCTATTGGCATTCTATAAACCGAAATAGAGTCCCCATTCATTCGAATTGACCTATTTCAACTCTTTTTCGCTTTATAGAATACCAATAGCATTACATACATTCCATAAACCGAAAGTCGTTCATTATGTCGTTTTATGGAATGTATGTAATGCTATTGGCTTTCTATAAACCGAAATAGAGTCGGTTTATAGAATGCCAATAGCATTACATACATTCCATAAACCGACATAGTGAACAACTTACGGTTTATGGAATGCATGTAATGCTATTGGTATTCTATAAACCGACTCTATATCAGTTTATAGAAAGCCAATAGCATTACATGCATTCTATAAACCGAAAGAGAGTCGGTTTATAGACTTTCGGTTTATCGAATGTATGTAATGCTATTGGTATTCTATAAACCGACTCTATATCGGTTTATAGAAAGCCAATAGCATTACATACATTCGATAAACCGAAAGTCGTTCATTATGTCGGTTTATGGAATGTATGTAATGCTATTGTTATTCTATTGAATGATTTTAGTTTATTAACCATTCGTTCTTTCAGCTTTCGTTAGTTTAGCATTTTCGTTATTCTTTTTTCGGACGAATGGACGAAAATGCTATTTTCGGCTGAAAATGCTATTTTCGTCCGAAAATGCATTCGTCTGAAGACGAATGCACATGTCTTGTGAGTTTTATATTTACACAAACGTATGTGTGTGTGTGTGTGTGTGTGTATGTATATATATATATATATATATATATATATATATATATATATATCCAAAAAAGAAAGAAATACACTCATGGGATTTTACCAAAGTAGAAAAAACTGTATTTTTTAGTTGTCATAGACATCAACGTTTCGGCTCCACCTCGGTTTCGGCTTTTTTTGATTCATATGCTATAATAATGACATTGCACCCAGGTCTATACAGATATTTTTTTCTATATAGAGCTAAGTGCATGACAGGTTGGATTTGTATATATATATATATATATATATATATATATATATATTTTTTTTTTTCTTCCATGAAACATGAACGCGGCCCACTCACAAATACATTTGCGGTGAAGTGGCCCACTGCAGAACAAACTTGGACACCCCTGTACTAGAACAAATAAATCTGTAACAGTATGTGGAGGTCTGATTCACTAACCTATGCTTTCTTATATTGTTAGTATATTTTCGGTCCAATATATATGTAACAGATTAATATGTAATTTGACTAGTATAATTCTAAGGATATCATTTTAGACCTTAGAATTTAATAATTCACTGTAATTTTGCTTTGTGTCCAGATACTTCTGATGACATTTCTGGTACAAGTATAAAAACGATTAACATGTTTATCTTTGGGAAAATGGCTGAAGAATGTGAAAAAGTGATTCGACAAGGGGTATGTTAACAATAAACATTATTAAGAAATACACTTTGAATAATGAATCAAAAGTTGTCAAACATGCACATGTTTTTTTTTCTTTCTCCCAATGAGAAGATCAAAATGTTGATGGGTGCAACACTCCCTGATTATCTGATAGTAACTTTCTACTTTCGATGTTGTAAGCTGCAACTTTTTAATTATTTTGCCACACATCATAAATGGGGAAAGTAATGTTAATACACAGGAAACTGTGAAGCCAATATTCCCTACATTCTCATGGGTCTATGAGATTTTTAATGTCCACCTGCAACTGCTGTTTAACCTGGGATATAGAATGAAGCCCAAAGTTTGATGTGGAATTGAAATTATTTTTACTTTTATTGGCATATCACCTGCGTGTGTCTGAAATTAAAGGATAAATTGAAATTTCAACCCAATATAAAAACTGCCTTTGCCAAGGTTTAGCCTTGTAGAATCTTTGTCAAGCTTCTTATAATGTCTGTTGATACATAACTGTCAACTAAAAAGATCAAGTAGATCTGTAGCAGAATCCACAAATGTTAACTTAGTCACTGTGGATGATTTATTTTCTGTGGTCTGTTTGTAGCTCTCCAACTAAGTGTATAATGTTGTGCACTGTTATGACCATGAAAATATGCGAAAGGCTCAGTTTGTTTACATATTTAGGCAGAAACTAAACCAAAAAGCCTGTTGTTTTATTTTAAAGTCACTTTTTTCGCTATCGCAGGATACCCTTGCGGTCTCTGGGTTTCACTTAACAAAGTCTCCATCTAGAAGTCGGGATGGTCGTCATAGTTGTCAAATGGAGGTCACAGAACAAGATGGAGCAAAGGTTTATGTGAGTTAATCATATACTGCATATTTCACCATGTATAATGTTACCGTCATTTAAGATATGATTCTGTTTAATATGACTCAATTTTAATTCTGAATCATATAATCAATAGTAATGTTACATTATGGCAATACGATTATATAAAAAGGATCACTTGTCTCCAAGTAAAGTGTTAGTGTTTTTCTTGTAACAGATGTGTAGTATCTTTACTAAACATATGCTCTTCAGATCTTTGAAAATCATCATGAATTGAACATTACAGATATACATGTCTGAATTTGAGTTGTCTGCGCTTTTTGTATTCTTTATGCTGTCCAAGTAGACAAATATACTTCACTGATCAAAGCAATAAAAAAATGCAGCCCACTCATCTCAAACAAGCAGTAACCATGATTATTTCTGATCTAATATCAGAAATATGTAAAGTTATTTTAAAAAATGAATACCAAACATATACCAGCAGGGCCAAACCAAACAATGCAGGTTCATAAATTGAAATGAGTTGCAGCGTTATTGAGTCCTTCATTATAACTTAGTAAAAAATGAGGAAAGCAATTAAAAAGTGTGTTATTTTTGTCAAGAATCACATTTAGTGCTTTATTTCATCAGCATTGATTTACAGTTTGCTTAATATATTTACAACATGTATTATATTGTATTATGTTTCCTGACTACCATGATAAATGTATTTTTATTACAATGCACAAATCATTTTTTTCCTTCCTAGACTTTGAATTCATCGGATATTCTGCCAAGTAGACGAGTAGAAGCTGAAGTAAGTGCATTTTCTAATTCTTTTACAGTATAGTCAAGAATATATTTTTTTATTTATGTAATAGCTGCCTGATTTCAAAAAAAGAGAAAAAAAAGATTTTCTATCCCTGCATAGATATAATATTCCTTTTTTAAAAGATCACTCAAGGCATCAAATGAAATTGAATGTGTCTGGTAGTGTACAACCTATACATTTATTGATGTGGCAGAATAATTATATGATGTCAACAGTGACCACATTGACATTCTGCCCATTTCCAGTGGTCAGATCCCCTCTGCATTTATACAGTAGTGCTTTAATTGCCTCCCAGAAGATGCAAGGACATTCATTTATTTTTTTATTTTTTGCAAAGCAGAAGACATCACTGCAATCCCCAGGAGAAAACATAAAAAATGTAAGTTAAGAAAATCCAAAAATATAAAACAATTGCATATTTTATTTTAATATTGTTCCCTTTGCATATGTTTGTGTGTGTGTGGGGGGGCGGTAAGTGAATGTGTGTGTGTGGGGGAGGGGGGGTGCGTGTGGTAACTTTGACTGTATGCAAGCGTGTGTGTGTGTATATAATTATATATTTATTATTCTCTGAATGTATGAAAGATGAATGCAGCCCACACGCACACACATTTCTATCAAAGTGGCCCTTTGCAGAATAAACTTGGACACATCTGCCTTATGTGTTTCTCTGCTTTATAAACACGCAATCTTAATAAATAGTTACATTATATGAAGCATCTTCTCAAGGAATAGTAAATGTACTACACACTGGGGTTTTTGATTAGGTTAACATATGAGGCCTGCTAAGTTTACATAAGTTTGTGGCCTGTGGATGAATGTGGAAACGATACGTATGATGCAAACCAGGCACAGAAGAGGCATACATACATACATGGGTGCCTCTAGTGGGATAAAATGTTGTTGGTTATTACACAGCATTTATTAGCAAGTACATTGTTAATACAGCTACACGTTGATGGCAGCTTTTCCTTAATTTTGTTCTGTCCACAGAATGTATTGCAAATGCACCAAAAAAATTCAGAATCCAGCGTTTTATTATTGGCTTAAACCAATTTATTATTTAAACTTTACTTTCAGTAATCTCTGTACCTTTCTTCCTCTAACTGTCTCTTAGTTTTTGTTGTTTGTCTAGTTTAATACTAGATTTTTATAAAAGCTTAGAGTCAAAGCAAAATTATTTGAATTACTGCTTTTTTTTTTTTTTTAATTCATCGGAAAAAAATACTTTTGCAACTCAAGCATTTTAATTGGGTTTGACCTACATTGCTAGCCAGATATAATTCTGGAAAACATTGCTAATTGTGCATCTATTTCAATAGTACATGTTCAGTTAATGATAAATGCCTAAAATAATTACTCAGATGGCTTGAGCTTGTTCTAAATATTTTTTTTGCACTGCAGTTGTGTTCAGGGTGTGTTTTAAAAAAACAAAAACTGTGTTTTAGATCATATGGGAACTTCACAGGTTCAGTTACTTTTGCTGTATATGAAATGGAGAAACAAAGCACAGAGCTTGACGAAAATACTACAAATTCAATAGAGTTTAATTGAGTAGAGTGAGGTATAAAATCGCAGTACATTTGCTGTTGCAGACAAATTGATTCTTCAAATTCTAAGTTTTATGTCCACAGTAGAAATAACCATAAAACATTATTTTATGTCCTTTTCCCCATAAAAAAACATCCATTGCGTCTATAGATAGAAGAGCAGTCAATCTTAATGATTAGTAAATACTTTTTCTAAAGGAAATAACTATCAATAGCTTTTTTATAATGTATTTATCTTTGGTTCTCAAGCTTTTATCATAGTAACACTTTGACTAAAATAATTAAAACATCCTTGGTTGGAAAAAGCTATTATTAATTCAGTTCTTTGTCAGTACAGAGTGGCTGTGATATGGACCAATTTTAAATTAGTAAAAAGCTAGTAAAATGCCCAGATTTTCAAATTCTTGCACATACGTTCTATGTTCAAAAAGTAGAATGCAGCAAAATAGTCTGTGATCAAAATGGTCTCCTTAACATCTGAAATGTGTCGTTTGGAAAAGTCCGCTTTTATATAATTTGTAAAGTTTGTAATATTAACATTTAAAACATGTATAGTAGTTTATTATTTTTAACCGTACTCTGCTGTTCTGCATCTCTAGGAAATTGTTAATTAGATTCAGAGCTCTATTTTTGGAGCTCTGGTAACATTCCTTTTTAGTGCATGAAATTCTGCAGCTGGTGGTGCAAAATGAAATATACGCAGGGTAGAAAGGTGCATATGCTAACAAGTTCATAAAGACCGATTACATTATACATATAATTGACATGCAGAAGCATTCGAGTTCTCTCTGGCTGTACACCACATAGATTGTTTGTTTGTTTTTATTGATCTAATTATGGCGTACACTTGTAGACAGGATTGATTGCCTTGGCTCATCAAAACAACTGGACCTTTGTATTATAAAGCAAGGCACATCCCATTATAGCTATTTATAGTTGCCTTTTTCAGAGAATCAGTCAAACTTAAAGCTTGCTATTTCTTCGCATCCTCATTGCAAAGTGTGTGGTTCCAGATGAAATTGTATTAATTTGTTTGTTTTTTCCTTTAGCATCCTTTGCCAAAATACACATACACCTCACTTAATCAACTAAAAGAAGGCATGGTAGTCAACCTGTTTGGGGTTGTTAAATTTTTCAAGCCACCTTATCGAAGCAAAGGAACTGGTATGTAATATGCATTAAGAATGTTTAAAACGTATTTATACATTTTATGTCCATTGTAATGTTCTCTGTGCAAAAAATGCTTTCATTTGCTTTATTTTAGGTGCCTCAGAAAAACTGAATAATTCAAACAGAAGTCTATCTGTTGTTCTGCTCTAAATTATTTATTGCATTGTTGTAATCACTTTTGTGCTTTACCAAGGCCGCAAAGCAAATAATATGGGTATGTGACAGAACCCCTGGTGCCCCAACTGAGTACCTATGTCTGCTTCGTTGGGACCCTCAGCTCTTACAAGCTCTGAGAATAGTCGACTGGTCGCGACCTAGGGCGAAGGTTAGGAAAAACATTTCCTCTACAATAGCTAGCAGAGGCAAATGTTCTCCAATTAACCAGAACTGACATACAATGAACAAAACATAATTAGGTTTACATGATGTAATGCAATGGGATGAGTCATAAATACATAAATTAACATACGATAGGATGTTAGTGCTGGTATCCCAACCATGACCATACTAGGTCCTTTCCCCCGGATACAATGGGAAGGGTGGAGCTAAGGACAATGGGATGAAGTCTGCCTGACTTAATTACATTAACTTCCTAATTAAAGGACGACATCAGGAAAGAGCATGGCTCCCTTTACAAACACAATAGAGCAATGGCTTGGCCCAGCCAGAATAAGCATTATGGCCGCCTGCCTGAGTGGTGCCTGTCCCGGGCACCCAGTGCCAAAGAAGGCTGTAAGATAGAATGTGGGGGCCATAAGACTGTTAGAATGCTTAAAATTGAGACATAGTTAACAAAGAAAGAAAGAAAATTATAAAAATTCTTCTACAAATAATTATAAAAAAATAAATAATTGAGACATAAAATACTGTCTTGAAACATACCGTATTTACGGAATCTAATGTGCACAAATTTTGACACCTTGAAGCCAAAAAATGTTTTCACTGGCGAATGTGTACCGTATTTGCTCGAATATAAGCAAATGCTCTGAAAAAGTCCCCTCGTCTTATATTCGAGGTCGTCTTATAATCTGACCTCAAATTGAGGTCAGATTATAAGACAGGGATCCAGGTCCCCTGCAGAGTGACAGGGGGAGGGAGGGGGGGCAGAGTGACAAGGGGAGGGAGGGGGAAGAGAAAGACAAGGGGAGGGAGGGGGAAGAGAAAGACAAGGGTTGGGAGAGGGGAAGTGAAAGACAAGGGTTGGGAGAGGGGAAGAGAAAGACAAGGGCTGGGAGAGGGGAAGAGAAAGACATGGGCTGGGAGAGGGGAAGAGAAAGACAAGGGTTGGGAGAGGGGAAGAGAAAGACAAGGGTTGGGAGAGGGGAAGAGAAAGACAAGGGTTGGGAGAGGGGAAGAGAAAGACAAGGGTTGGGAGAGGGGAAGAGAAAGACAAGGGTTGGGAGAGGGGAAGAGAAAGACAAGGGTTGGGAGAGGGGAAGAGAAAGACAAGGGTTGGGAGAGGGGAAGAGAGAGACAAGGGGAGGGAGGGGGAAGAGAGACAAGGGGGGGGGAGAAAGACAAGGGGAGGACGGGGGAGAGAGAGAAAAGTTTGGGGGGAGAGTGAGACAACGTGGGAGGGGGAGACAGATAACACTGGGGGAGAGAGAGGCAGCATTGGCACATAAAAGGAAATAAAAACAAGAAATGCATTTGTTTAATATCATCATTTTTATTAAATATTAAAAAGCAATTTACATGTGAATATATTGAAGTTACTCTTTTTTCCTATTGGGTAGTCTTATATTCAGGATTTTAGTTTTTTCCTAAAGGAATATTGAAAGTTTGGGGGGTCGTCTTATAATCAGGGTCGTCTTATATTCGAGCAAATACGGTAATGCTCATTTGTATAAGAAGCATTTTTTTTATAACCATTGGTTTATGATACCAATTTACCATAGGTTTATTATGAATGACACTGCTATACAACAATATGATGGAATTTCTATGAGAGGATAGTACACTTGTGTGGTTTGTCTTTATTGTGCTTTCTTTTTGTTAATAGCAAAAAAAAAGAATTTTTTTGGTTTGAGTTGCAACATAAAACATACGCGAATCTAATGCGCCATTGATTATAATGCACACTCAAATTTTGGAGACACAATTCGGTGAAAAAAGGTGCGCATTAGATTCGAGTAAATATGGTATAAGACTGGACAGTAAAACTGTAGAATATACAGAAGGGTTGTTGTTTTTTTAAAGCTATGGAGAGATATAAGGAATGTATGGGATTTGGACATCAGACTGGGCAGGAATACAAGATGGAACATTGTAGAAGACTGGGAATGGAGTTACAAGATTCGGGTTAGGGGTAAAATAAAGTATGGTTTGGCATGAAAAAGCTTAACAAAAATAAGGTAGGGTCTACAAGAACATCTAAAGCTGAAGAAGTTAAAGAGAAGTAGAGGGAAAAGTTGGAGTAGTTCAGCCACAAATTATAGCCTGGAGAATCTTGTTATTGAATTGAAGTCCCCACCAAATTTCATGTGGATTAAAAGCAGAGAAATCTCCTCTCCAGTCTATTAAAAAGGAGTTTTGTGGTCTTGAGCTGGTCTGCACATTCCAAAATAGACCCAATGCAAATTGTGCTTAATTCAGTGGATCTTGCAGCAAGACAATTTATGAAACCATAAATCATGTTACTTAACCCCTTTATGACAAGACTTTGAAAATGTCTGGTTGCTCTGGACACTTCTGCTGTGTTTGTGTTTAGCTGTAATTTTCCTCATTTAATGTTCCCACACGTTATATAGTGTTTTTTTATAGGAATAAGGAAGGCTTACTTTAGACATCATTAAGTTGATCCTGTCATATATAATGTGTTATAATAATATAACAATGTAACCCTAACCCCAGATTTTAAATCTAAAAAAGTGTTACTGAGGCAGTCTAGCAACACTCCCTGAGCGACGGAAGTGATCGTTGTCCAGGGCAGCTCTTAATTAGAAAGGCATCATGCTTTTCAATATATGTGATTCACCATCTCTGGTCCGTATGGTTTGTAACCATGTGTTAATCCATAAAGTAACACCCTCCGAAGATTTAAATTCCCTTTCTCAAAACTACCACACCTGGGGAATTATTGCAAGAGTCAGTCTGTTTACACATTCAAAATACAGTTTGAGAATATTCTTTTTAACCTTATTGTCAAATATTTTCCAAACAATGAATTATGTTTGAATTACCCATCCACATAGCTTGTAGATAGTGTTTTAGACACAAATACAATGAGTTACTGGCTAAAGGGTTTTATTCCTGATGTTTTATTTGAAATCCTAGAAATACCATGAGATAACCAATTAAATAAGAATCCAAAATCATGAATATGGTGTGTTGATGAATTTAGAGGGGCAGATTAATTTATGTTATGTTTCCGCTAAATCTTTTTTGATGTCTTGACAATAAAAACCTTTTCGGCTCTTTGTCCCAACAACAATACACATTCCAAGTTGTTTAAATTTGAAAAAGCACTGTTCTATTCTATTGTATACCAGTCTTATTTGAAATTCCACAATTGTATTTTATAACATTGGGCCAGCAAACTAGCATCCAAATACCTGGGCACATTGGGAAATCCAACTCCTCACTTTGATAATTCCAGATAAAGCAAGTAGTTCCTTACTCCTTTTTTTATTTATTCAACCAAACAAACCAAAATAAAAAAACTCTCCAGTCTTTTGTTTGTCGCCTTCTATAAAGGCATAAAATAAAGTGACTAGATTTTCCACATTAGATGATGATGTTCTTAAATAATTAATAACCAGAGGAGACCATTGAAAGCCAAAGGTGTCCCTTAGGTATATTTGTTGATATATGTGCATAGCAATAACATAACATATTGGGCTTATAATTTGCCAAGTTATCATATATTTAGGTTCTGTAAGAGAGAGAATATCAATTGCATAAAGGCTCATCTTGCATTCTAAATTCCCAGTCCTTAGTACTATAATTATGACTTCTGATTGCTAGGGTTCCAAAGTTTGTGTGTATTCAAGGTATGGCAGATGGGCATCCCTGTCCAGTACCATTACGTATATTAAACCAATGGGAATCAATACCTTGCCCCATTATTATTGTCATGCTTGATAAATAGAAAGTGGACCAAGTCTTCACCTGTATATTTTTTCTTTTTTTTGTTGCTTTAAGAGGGTCATAATATGCTACCAAAGGAAAATGACTGGTTGAGCAGGTAAAGTCCTAATAGGGAATCAAGCATCTATGCAAATTCAGTTCATGGACAGCTCAGTTAAGGCTCAAGTATAATTAAGGCTTGCTGCATGACATCTGTTTTGTTGTTGCAGTTTGGATTTATATATATATATATATATATATATATTTTTTTTTTATATATTATGCATGTTGATTATGCAGATTCAGTAAAGCTGTAGGAAGGTATATTAAAATATTTTTGTTTTGCTTATGTTGGCAAGTGTGGCAAGCTCTATTTTAGACTTCTAAATATCAAAAGAGAAGACATTTTGAGCAGTAATAAAACATTTTTAATTTTTCTTAGAATTATCTACTAATAATTTAGAACTAATTAAGCATTTCAATATAGATGTCTTTCCCTTGAAGGTACAAAATAATTAGAGCTCTGCTAGAACATTAATATAATCGTTAAAATACAATTCAAAATATTCAGTAAAGCCTGTTGTAGAAAATCTTAAAGGTCTATACAGACATGTTTTCCATTATATGGTGCACCAATCTGTATCAGACATGTTCAATATTGCATAGATCTGTAATTGACTGTCCATGGTTGCTTTAGTAAAGTGTTAACCTGTGTGCACATGCCTAACGCATCTCCTTTTGAAAGCAAAGGGCATGTGTGATTGTAACATATGTTTGGTGCATACAGCACATGCCTCTCATTGAATATACATGTGGATTTCTAATGCACATACCATGTCACTGACCTTGCACATATACATATTGAGCTTCCCCTTTCTGTGTGAGCTTCTAAAATAGTCTGAGACTGCCCCTAAAGAGCAACTAATTATTTTTTTATTTCTTGTGAAAAATCCAGTGGCCCTAATATGATACTAAAATGTCATGTACTTGTTAAGATCCATACAATTTTATGCTAAGATACATTTTCTCCTCTGGTCAGCAGTTGCCATTCTCCATAAGAGGCCCTTGGTTTAACATGAAATCAATAGAATAGGATTTTAACCATCAGACCCCAAACAGATGTGAGCAGCAGTCGGCTGCACTGATTGTTAACCCTGTTCAATGTGCTTGCACCTGGATCAACCTGCATGTATCTCTAAACATGCACGACCTGTTTGCTTTGGCCCAGAGGCACTAGATTTTAAATTATATAAGTGAAGCAAAGGTTTTAACAATGTATTACTAAGTTTAACTTGTGGATAACCCATTTTTCTCAAGTTGTTACAGAAGACCAGTGTTGTTATTTTAAATTTTTCAGTGGTTTAAATGAAAGTTCCCTCTTTCTCAGTGGACACTCACATAAAGGTATATATTTTTTGTAAGAAGTAGGGCTTTATTTTGATATTATTCTTTTCTATTTATTATAAATATATCAGAAAACAGGAAAAAAAACACACATTTTTCATGTAGCTAATTCAAATAAAGGAAAGAAATCCAAATAGATTGATACATACTAGACTGCTTATTTTTTTCAAATAATAAAGGGACAGTCTAGTCTCCAAACTCACTTTGATGCAAGTTGAAGACTACTGCTTGTATCGTGCACATGTATTTTCCAGTGTGATTTTATGCAGGCATTCTGCATAAATCACATTTTTAATATTTGACTCAACTCCTCCCCAGCAGAACGGATTATATAGACACTGTGCATATAAAGTTTTGTTTCATTTAGTCACTTCTTGTACTGCTGGAATAGGATGCATTGTGTGGACTGTATATGGATAGACTGTATAGACTTGCTATGGTACACAGTAGGATTTCTTAACAGTACAACACATTGTCTGATGACATCACTAGAGAGACAGGAAATTCCATTCATTTGAATTAAATGATTCACATTGGTTCCTGTAGCAAACAAAATCATTTACTTTTACTCCGCTAGTGTGGGCATTCCAGGTTTTTTGCAAACTGATGTCATTTCAGAATTTCATCTAGCTGTAATCATTTTATATTTTAGTAAATGCAAAATGTAAAACATACATTTTTTAAAGTACTTTGAAAGCATGGTAATTTGCATCAATATTTGGAAGTTGCATTTTGGGCACCTGACAGTTCCTTTAAGAGTAGCACATTCATGTTTTCAAACATTGAGTTTCCAAAATTTGGCACATTGTATGTAGCCATTTTAACATTAATCTCTGCAAAGTTACGCATATATAGTATCTCTACTACTGGAGTATGATGCTTTGCACTGGCTTCACTATCTGTATTTTTTAGTAACGTGCTGCCAGAAGTCTGCGGACAGTCCTGAAATGTCAATAATCTTCTAGGGGTTTAATATTTTTATATCTTATTTGCTAACACTAATGTTTTACACTTGTTAACACCTAAATCACCACTAATTGAAATACATTCTAACTACCACTAATTTGATTTATAACCAAAATAACCCATAAAAGTCGGAATGTGGCTGTATGAACACTTCATATAACCATATTCATAATGAAATAAATACATTATTTATTTTTATTTAGAAAAAAAATGTAAGTTATGAGGCTGACAGGTTTGTGAACTATTATTAATCTTTTTCTGTCCCATGATTGCCAGGAGGCAGAGAGATAATAGAGGCACTGGCTATGACCGGTAAATGCATGTGATTGGCTGTCACAATGATCGCATGAGTGGAAGTGTGGACTTTGCCGTTTCTGTAACTGCCTCGTATTTTAGGCACACAGAAATGGTGTTTAGCAGCTGCTGATCGTGCTAGTAGTAGAGCCTAGCAGAATTTTTTTCTCTTTTCTTTTTATTCAATTTTAAAAGTATAGAAAAATAGGTAGTTTAAACATCATGAAATAAATATCAATTAGGTTGATTAAAAAAAATGCCCACTCTTATTTACAGTTCAAGTGTAATTACAACCGACCTCTGTAATGTACGTATAATATTCATATTTAAAAATACAGAAAATACAACACAGTGTGGAGCTGGCCCTCTAACATACTTCACTCATTCTGACATTATCTGAAAAACATTAATTCCACCCTGTCTGTATATTGCGATATCCATTTGTTACAACTGTTAAAGGCTTCAGTTCTTTGGCCGTATAATACCCATTCTCCATTAAGGATTGATCTTGTACCTGATTAACACAGGGCTCGACAAACCGCGACCTGGAAATTGAGCATGACGCCCGGGTGCCGTTACCCTAATGTTCCCCTTGCCGCTGCTATCCGTTTTTTGCAGCGCCCCCCCCCCCCCACACGTCACATATACACCCCCCCCCCACACGTCACATATACACCCCCCCCCCACACGTCACATATACACCCCCCCCACACGTCACATATACACCCCCCCACACGTCACATATACACCCCTCCCCCCTCCTTCACATATACACAAGTTTTTTTTCCCCCTTTCTTAACTTGTGAGTGCTAGGTGTCGTCACGTGACAACCCAGCACTTAGCCGAAAGAGCAATGAAGATCGGCTGCAGCACGAATGTTCCCCCTCCCCTGCAATGAGGTAAGGCAGCAGGGAGGGGGAACGTTCGTGCTGGAGCCGATCTTCATTGCTCTTTCGGCTAAGTGCTGGGTTGTCACGTGACGACACCTAGCACTCACAAGTTAAGAAAGGGGGAACAAAAACTTGTGTATATGTGAAGGAGGGGGAGGGGTGTATATGTGACGTGTGGGGGGGTGTATATGTGACGTGTGGGGGGGTGTATATGTGACGTGTGGGGGGGTGTATATGTGACGTGTGGGGGGGAGTATATGTAAAGTGTGGGGGGGTATATATGTGGAGTGGGGGGGGGTATATATGTGGAGTGGGGGGGTGTATGTATATGTGGAGTGGGGGGGTGTATGTATATGTGAAGTGGGGGGGTGTATGTATATGTGAAGTGGGGGGGTGTATGTATATGTGAAGTGGGGGGGTGTATGTATATGTGAAGTGGGGGGGTGTATGTATATGTGAAGTGGGTTGGTGTGTATGTTTATGTGAAGTGGGTTGGTGTGTATGTTTATGTGAAGTGGGTTGGTGTGTGGGGGGGTGTATGTGAAGTGATTTGGTGTGTGGGGGGGTGTATGTGAAGTGATTTGGTGTGTGGGGGGGTGTATGTGAAGTGATTTGGTGTGTGGGGGGGTGTATGTGAAGTGGGTTGGTGTGTGGGGGGGGTGTATGTGAAGTGGGTTGGTGTGTGGGGGGGTGTATGTGAAGTAGGTTGGTGTGTGGGGGGGTGTATGTGAAGTGGGTTGATGTGTGGGGGGGTGTATGTGAAGTGGGTTGGTGTGTGGGGGGGTGTATGTGAAGTGGGTTGGTGTGTGGGGGGTTGTATGTGGGACGTGGGTTGGTGTGTGGGGGGGGTGTATGTGGGACGTGGGTTGGTGTGTGGGGGGGTGTATGTGGGACGTGGGTTGGTGTGTGGGGGGGGTGTATGTGGGGGGGGTGTATGTGGGACGTGGGTTGGTGTGTGTGGGGGGGTGTATGTGGGACGTGGGTTGGTGTGTGGGGGGGGTGTATGTGGGACGTGGGTTGGTGTGTGGGGGGGGTGTATGTGGGACGTGGGTTGGTGTGTGGGGGGGGGTGTATGTGGGACGTGGGTTGGTGTGTGGGGGGGGGGTGTATGTGGGACGTGGGTTGGTGTGTGGGGGGGGGGTGTATGTGGGACGTGGGTTGGTGTGTGGGGGGGGGTGTATGTGGGACGTGGGTTGGTGTGTGGGGGGGGGTGTATGTGGGTTGGTGTGTGGGGGGGGGTGTATGTGGGACGTGGGTTGGTGTGTGGGGGGGGTGTATGTGGGTTGGTGTGTGTGGGGGGGTGTATGTGGGACGTGGGTTGGTGTGTGGGGGGTGCATGTGGGACGTGGGTTGGTGTGTGGGGGGTGCATGTGGGACGTGGGTTGGTGTGTGGGGGGTGCATGTGGGACGGTGTGTGGGGGGTGCATGTGGGACGGTGTGTGGGACGGTGTGTGGGGGGTGTGTGTGGGACGGTGTGTGGGGGGTGTGTGGGGGGTGTGTGTGGGACGGTGTGTGGGGGACGGTGTGGGGGGGTGTGTGTAGGGGACGGTGTGGGGGGGTGTGTGTGGGGGGTGTGTGTGTGTGGGGTGTGTGTGTGGGGGACGGTGTGTGTGTGGGGGACGGTGTGTGTGTGGGGGCAGGAGGATCACAACTCCCATGAAGATGAGGCAGCCCTCACCAGGGTGCTTACCTCTCTGTTGGCTCCTTATGTTCCCCCCCCGTGTTACTTACCAGCGTTTTGTTTGAATCCAGCCACGGACACAGCGCATTCCCACACGGCTTGATAGCCGCGCGCATGAGCTGTGTACCGCCGCTGTCCGATCAGCTGGTAAGAAGGGGTGTGCGGGGGGCGGGATGTGGGTTGCTTAGCTCGCGCATGCGCGGTGGACATAAAGTTACAGCTGAGTTATCAGCTGTAACTTTATGCGCATGCGCAGTGAGCAAATTCTCCTGCGATTGCGCAGGAGAATTTGCTCCAGTAATTCGTCAGAACACCGGAACAAGAGCTTTTCTTGGATTCTGTAAAAAATAAATAAAAGGGCGGGGTTTTGTGTTTTTTTTTTCTGAATCTATAATGCAAACCACCTTGTAGGTATTACAACATTGTAATATTAAAAAGTAAATACAAATAACTTAAGGCTGATTAATGCCCACAATGAAACTTTTTTGATGAAGAAAATTATGTAGTATGTCACATTGTTCAAGAAGGAAAGACAGGAGAGGAGGCACATCGTTTTTACAAATCATAATATTAATTAAAGACAGCAGAACAGATTTACACAAATAAGTACAAAATGTTTGTTGTAAAATTTATAACAGAGCCACTTTAATGTTCTTTAATGTACACTGCACCACTGATTGTTATGTAACTATTAAAAATGAATGCATTTTTTACATCTGATTTTTATATCCTTAAAATGTAACTTTACAACTAATGATAAGTCAATACTTATGAAAATAGAGACTTTATATATAGAAGTGTAATATGGGCATATGGATGTAATTCCCCATGGCAGATTAATACTTGTTCTTGTTTTTTTTAACATTTTATCTTTTTTAAGAAAATGTTCTATGATTATGATAAACTGTAAACCTGCAAAGAACATTAAGCAAGTAGTGCATATATCTACAAAGTTTTCTTTGATTAAAAGGCTTAGTTAAAAAGTGCAAGCCATTTTACTGTACAGATTTCACAGTTAATCATATTAGGTGAATTGATTAAGATTACTTCTGCCCTATAGAACTATGTTATTTTCATCTCTTTGAAGCTTTAAATCCACTTTTTTATTAAATCAGCCACAGTTTTTATGGTTGCAGAATTTTTAATATTTTAAACCTAAGATTTTGTACACAGGACTCTTGAGATAAAGCAAAATGTTAGAAAACGTTAGAAAAGCAGTTTTTAATACTTTATTTATGGTCTAGCACATAGACTGGGAATGGTTTATCAAGAATATCAGTTGTGTGAATTTTATGACGGCTGCCCTTTTTACTATCTTACTAAGTAGAAATGTAATTACATTACATTACCATTTATATATCGCCAACATTTTATGCAGTGCTAGATACAGAGCATAGAACGGAACTACATACTGAGTTAGACAAACTAGAACAGTGGGGCATGTGAGGTAGAGAGCCAAGCTTACAATCTAGAGGGAATGGGGTACATGAAACACATAAGCGAGTGAAAAGGAGGGAATGTAGTTGTAGTAACGGTTATGTGGATAGTTGGAACTAGGTGGGTTTGGCCAACCATTGTGTATGTTCTAGCTGGTTCATTTGTAAGCTACCTGATACTAACAGTGATTGAGGACAGCGAGAGCTAGGTGGGAAAGTCTAGAGGTAAATCAACCGATGAATTTTGAGGACCTTTTTTTAAAGTTTTGAAAAGGATAGAGCTGGATGCTCTGTGGAAGGCAGTTCCAAAGACAGGGGGCAGCTCTGGCAAAATCTTGGAGGTGTGAGTGGGAAGAGGTGATGAGCTTGGAGGAGAGCTGTAGTCCCACTGAGGAGTGCAGAGGTCGTGCAGGAAAGTATCGGTCCACAAGCGAGGCAATGTACGGAGGGGCCGAGGAGTGGAGGGCTTTGTAGGTTAAAGACAGAATTTTAAATTTTATCCTAGAGCAGACAGGGAGCCAGTGGAGGGTGTTGCAGAGGGGAGCCACTGAATCAGACCAATGAGCGAGAAAGATGAATCTGGCAGCTATGTTTTGAATAGATTGCATGGGAGAAAGATGAGCCAGAGGTAGTCCAGTCAGAAGGCTGTTACAGTAATCAAGGCGAGAGATCACAACCAAGTGCACTAGTATTTTGGAGGTGTCAGCGCTGAGGAACGGGGCAAATGCGTGCAATGTTCCTTTAGGTGCAGAAGACAGGATTTGGCTAAAGACTGAATAAGAGGAACGAAGGAGAGAGCAGAGTCAAAAGTGACTCCAGGACATCGGACATGGTCAGCTGGTATGATTGTAGCATTTTCCAAGTGACTGTGAAGCCAGATGTAGGGACAGAATTTGAGGGAGGGAAGATCAGCTCCATTTTGTAAAGATTAAGTTTCAGGTAGCGATCAGACATCCAAGTGGAGATGGCCGACAGGCACTCAAATACACATGAAACTACAGAGGGAGTGAGGTCATGGGAGGAAGTCGGAGTAGCATGCGCATACAGGTGGTATTGGAAGCCAAAAGAGCGGATGAGTTCTCCCAGAGAGGTGGGGTAAAGGGAAAATAGTGGGCCTTGGACCGATCCTTGCGGAAATCCAATAGAGAACAGGCAACGATGTCGCTCCAGCAACGGACACTAAATAGGAGCGCTCAGGTAGGTACAAGAGAGTGCCGTACCACCTATGCCAAATAAGGATAATCTTTTAAAGAAGGAGGCAGTGATCAACGGTGTCAAAGGCAGCAGAGAGATCTAAGAGGATCATCACTGAGAAATGGCCTTTAGATTTAGAAAAGAGGTTATTTGATACTCTAGTCAAGGCTGTTTCAGTAGAGTGTAAGGGTCTAAAGCCAGATTGAAAAGAGTCGAGTACGTCATTGGCAGTCATAAAGGCAGCAACTTGTATACGAAGGGGAGAAGGGATATGTGCGGAAATGGGTTTATGTCAAGATACTTTGTCCTTAAAGGGGCTGTCACCTAAACATTGTTTTTACTGTTAATGTAGAGAATAAAAAAGGATCTTGTATTAGCAGAATTGCAAGCAAATACCTAAATTCAGAGAAAATTCTGATTTTAATGCATCTGCTGCCTCCTTTTTATGACATCACCGATGGCATGATATGCAAATGAACTGCTTTTTAATGGGAAATATGTAATTTGCAAATCAAGCCACAAGGTTTTGTCATAAGCAACAGACTCCAGACACATTTAAAACTTTTATTTATATTAATTTATGCATTTGCTTGTTTTGCATAATGCATAGATCATTTCCATCGTTTTTTATTCTCTACATTGAACATTTGATCAATGTTTAGGTTGAGACGCCTTTTAATGGGTGACGTGAAAAATGCAATACATGTTTTATTAAAAGTAAAAAAACTTACATTTTAAAGGATCTTAAAATTAATAATCCAATTCCAAAATTGGTATAAATCCATAATTTCTGCACAACATTGCACCACTGAAACTCTAAAATTGGAAAGAAATGGTATTGAACAATGGTTCTGCACATTTGGAAGCAGTATGAATCCTACTGTTTAAAATTGCTTTCCATTTTTAAACTGTTACCGAAACATCTGTGCCACAGTCATAACATCCTGTAGCAGCAAATGCTAATGCCACTTGAGTTGAAGCCAACTCTTAGTGTTTTCTCAGAAATACAGCTAAAATATTTGCACCACTGTGATCATTTCACCCACAGATGTTGTGTACCACTAATGTAAACTGCATACCCAAATTATAATCCCACCATCTACATACAAATACAAATTAATAAAAATGATTAAGTTTAATGTTATAGGTTTAGTGTGATAGCATAAGTATTGATACAAAAAAATTCAATTTTTAAAAGATAGATAATTAACATTTATATGTTATTTATATATTGCATATATAAATAAAAGTACAGTTGTGTTAAAAAAAAAAAAAAAAAGTTATATGAACTAAATGCAACCTGATAAATCACTTTTGTTTTATTAAAGGGGAGACTACTTTAGAATTTTTTTTTTGTTTTTACTTTTATTTTTGAATTCTGTGGCCATATTGTTCAAACTTTTTCCCTGATGGGGCACAAAATAAAGAGAACAACAAACAGTATTCCCTGATGGAATTGGCCTCTTTAAGCAGGATATCCACAATAAACATTCTCAGTAATTATTTGTTACGTTTGTTTGCCTAGATGTACCCATAACATATTAACATTTATTTTTACAGTGACATTTACGTAGTGCTTGAGAGAGAATTTAAAGGGTGTTACAAAACAGTTAGACAGGCAAGGAGATCACTGCCCTCAAACATACAATTTACACCGATCAGACATAACATTATGACCACCAGTGGCAAGCCGGCAGTGTGATGCTTTGGTCAATGTTCTGCTGGGAAACCCTGGGTCCTTCCATTCATGTGGATGTTACTTTGACACGTACCGCCTTCAGAGGTCCAGTGGAGTCCATGTCTAGACGGGACAGGGTTGTTTTTGGCGTTGAAAGGGGACCTACATAATATTATGCAGGTGGCCCTAATGTTATAACTGATATATATATATATATATATATATATATATATATATATATATATGTGTGTGTGTGTGTGTGTGTGAGTGTATACATTTAAAGCCTCTATTTTTGTCTTCCTTTGGGCACACTGTAAGGCTGAGCTCAGCAGAGGAAATCCAAGGTTCTAATTTATTTATTTTTTTAGAAACTATACTCTCCAAATGGACGGATGCAGTTCTAAGGTGACAGTGTAAGCAGTTACCATCTTTATTAACTAATATTAGCTATATTCTTTTTAATTGATTGATGAAAATAAATGATACAAATGTGTAGTAATAGATTTCACACCCAGGTGCAATGTCGCCCAATGTATATGAAATCCCAAAAAAGATGATAATAATGCACTCACAGGATTTAGTCAAGAGTCGATATTTATGAAATATACATATAAAACATAATTATAGTAATCATTTTAATGATTATTTTATTTTACAGACTTTTGCTCAGTTGTAACACTTGTGGATCAATCTGATGTCAAGTTGAAGTGTTTGTTCTTTAACGAAAATCGAGACGCATTGCCCAAAATATACAAAGTAGGAGATATTGTCAGATTTCATCGAATAAAGGTATGTTTTCTTTTGACTGTACAGAAGATAAGGTCAATTCTTAATGTCTTAATGTCTTAATGGGTGTGTGAGATAGTCCCAATGGTGTTAGCAATGAGTGATCCCTGTCTTATTTTTTACAAGTAGGTAAAAAGGGTCTAGCACTTTTCTTCGTGGCCGTTTCACCGCAGCAGTTAAAGCGTAGTGTAGCTGTTTAGTCGCATTGTTGACAAAAACTAACCCTAGTAACCTCCCCTAGGAAAACTAACTCCTAATACTAACATTAAAACTAACCCCTAAGCTTAAAAGTAAATGTAGAACTAACCCCAGTACTACTAACCCTAAAACTAACTCTACAGGTGATACTCTAAAAATTAGAATATCGTGCAAAAGTTCATTTATTTCAGTCATGCAACGTAAAAGGGGAAACTAATATATGAGATAGACGCATTACATGCAAAGCAAGATAGTTCAAGCCGTGATTTGTCATAAGTGCAATGATTATGGCTTACAGCTCATGAAAACCACAAATCCACAATCTCAGTAAATTAGAATATTACATGCAATCAATAAAACAAGGATTGTACATAGAACAATATCGGACCTCTGAAAAGTTTAAGCATGCATATGGACTCAGTACTTGGTTTGGGCCCCTTTTGCAGCAATTACTGCCTCAATGCGGCGTGGCATGGAAGCTATCAGACTGTGGCACTGCTAAGGTGTTATGGAAGACCAGGATGCTTCAATAGCGGGCTTCAGCTCTTCTGCATTGTTCGGTCTCATGTCTCTCATCTTGGCAATGCATAGATTCTCTATAGGGTTCAGGTCAGGCGAGTTTGCTGGCCAATCAAGCACAGTAATCCCACGGTCATTGAACCAGGCTTTGGTGCTTTTGGCAGTGTGGGCAGGTGCCAAGTCCTGCTGGAAAATGAAGTCAGCATCCCCATAAAGCTCGTCTGCGGAAGGAAGCATGAAGTGCTCCAAAATCTCCTGGTAGACGGCTACGTTGACCCTGGACTTAATGAAGAATTGTGGACCAACACCAGCGGATGACATGGCTCCCCAAATCAACACAGACTGTGGAAACTTCACACTGGACTTCAAGCATCTTGCAGTGTGTGCCTCTCCATTCTTCTTCCAGACTCTGGGTCCTTGGTTTCCAAATGAGATGCAAAAGTTGCTCTCATCAGAAAAGAGGACTTTGGACCACTGAGCAACAGACCAGGTCTGTTTTTCTTTAGCCCAGGTAAGACGCTTCTAACGTTGTTTGTTGTTCAGGAGCGGCTTGACAAGAGGAATACGACATCTGAGACCCATGTCCAGGATCCGTCTGTGTGTGGTGGCTCTTGATGTACTGACTCAAACCAAGGGGCGTTGCTAGGTCTCCAAAAGATCAGGGGCTGGAGCCCATGTCAGATTTGAAGAAGTGGAGTAAAAAAAAAGCTCATATACTTAGTGGGGCATACAGACAGATATAGATATAAATATAAAAAATTGGTGTGAGGCCAATGTAAACTCCGTGGAGGCAGTAGAATGGACAGTATTTTTATGTAGAAAAGGTGGCAACCCTAGGGGGACATATTGATAGATGTACTATTTTTGTAAGTTGAGAAAATTACGTTATATATATTCATATATAAAATTCACAGTAATGTGCATTGTGTGAGTGTATCACACATTACTATATCACAATACACCATAAGACTCACAACAACAAAAAACTCACATTAATTACTTACACTTATACACATACTTACACAGCCACAAATACTCAAACATATACGCAGCCACACATTCACACATACACCAGTCACACAGACCCTTACATAAACACCCACCTACATACAGAGAGATTTATTTTCCTCCAATCCCTGCAGCTGGTGTTCTATCAACAAGTTCCAAGCCTTCCGGTTCTCCTACAGTATTAGAGCGTGAGGGGGCAGAGCATGCACCCCTTGCGCTATTCTCTGCTGCATGCGCCCGACTTTGCAACTGCTCTAATACTGTACCCACAGGGAACTGGCCTTGTGCCATCTGAGCCCAAACAGCTTGTAACACACACACACACACTCACTCGGACACTCACTCACATGGACACTTAGCCAGCACACTCACTCACATGGACACTTAGCCAGCACACTCACTCACATGGACACTCAGCCAGCACACACACACTCACATGGACACTCAGCCAGCACACACACACACTCACATGGACACTCAGCCAGCACACACACACACTGACATGGACACTCAGCCAGCACACACACTCACATGGACACTCAGCCAGCACACACACACACTCACATGGACACTCAGCCAGCACACACACACACTCACATGGACACTCAGCCAGCACACACACACACTCACATGGACACTCAGCCAGCACACACACACACTCACATGGACACTCAGCCAGCACACACACACACTCACATGGACACTCAGCCAGCACACACACACACTCACATGGACACTCAGCCAGCACACACACACACTCACATGGACACTCAGCCAGCACACACACACACTCACATGGACACTCAGCCAGCACACACACACACTCACATGGACACTCAGCCAGCACACACTCACATGGACACTCAGCCAGCACACACACACATGGACACTCAGCCAGCACACACACACATGGACACTCAGCCAGCACACACTCACATGGACACTCAGGCAGCACACACACACACTCACATGGACACTCAGGCAGCACACACACACACTCACATGGACACTCAGGCAGCACACACACACACTCACATGGACACTCAGGCAGCACACACTCACATGGACACTCAGGCAGCACACACACACTCACATGGACACTCAGCCAGCACACACTCACATGGACACTCAGCCAGCACATACACACACTCACATGGACACTTAGGCAGCGCACACACTCACATGGACACTAAGGCAGCACACACACACACTCACATGGACACTCAGGCAGCACACACTCACATGGACACTCAGGCAGCACACACACACTCACATGGACACTCAGCCAGCACACACACACTCACATGGACACTCAGCCAGCACACACACACTCACATGGACACTCAGCCAGCACACACACTCACATGGACACTTAGGCAGCACACACACACACTCACATGGACACTCAGGCAGCGCACACACTCACATGGACACTCAGGCAGCGTACACACTCACATGGACACTCAGGCAGCGTACACACACTCATAGACATACTCACCAGACCACACTCAGCCAGCACAGACACACAGCCAGCAGTGACACTTCAGCAGATTTTTTTTAAAACTAAATTACCAGTTGCTCACTGAACATCAGGGCTGCAGGGAGAGTCTTCTTTCATTAAAGTAAAAAGAGCAAAGAGCAAAAAAAAATAACGTGTTGCAGTGAGGGCGGCATGAAGTCCCGGCTCAGAGGGGAAGTCCCGGCTCAGAGTGGAAGTCCCGGCTCAGAGGGATGGGAAAAAAACCAGTATCGGAGATTAGGGGGTCTCCATTCGGGGCTTTGATCTGGAGATTCGGGGCTTCAGCTAGCGACGCCTCTGCTCAAACCTCAGTCCACTCCTTGTGAAAGTCCCCAACACATTTGAATGGCCTTTTGCTGACAATCCTCTCCAGGCTGCGGTTATCCCTGCTGCTTCTGCACCTTTTTTTCCCCACACTTTTCCCTTCCACATAACTTTCTATTAATGTGCTTTGATACAGCACTTTGGGAACATCCAACTTTCTTCACAATTACCTTTTGAGGCTTTCCCTCCTTATGGAGGGTGTCAATGATGGTTTTCTGCACAACTGTCAGGTCAGCAGTCTTCCCCATGATTGTGATTCCTACTGAACCAGACTGAGAGACATTTAAAGGCTCAGGTGTTATGGCTTACTTAGCTGATTAGAGTGGGATACTGTGAGCCTAGAATATTGCACCTTTTCACAATATTACAATTTACTGACATTGTGGATTTGGGGTTTTCATGAGCTGTAAGCCATAATCATCGCACTTATGACAAATCTCTGCTTTAACTATCTTGCTTTGCATGTAATGTGTCTATCTCATATATTAGTTTACCCTTTTACATTACTGAAATAAATGAACTTTTGCACAATATTCTATTTTTTTTAGAGTATGACCTGTATGTGGGTGAATTAATATTTAATGACATTTAGTTATGTTTATAATAGAATCTCAGTTTTCGGAAAACCACTAACTGAAACTAAAATGTAGCTGAAATATACTTTAAACCATGGCTTGACAAATTCTGGGTATTCCCCCTCCCCTCGCCGATGGGATCCTTTTTTTTTTTCTCAAGACATCGGCGTGCAAGGGAGTACAGTGTGTGCTGTAAAGACTTTCTTCTCTGCCCCCTCGTGCACTATACTATAGTGTCTGAGCGCCAGGTGTGCTCAGCAGGGCTAGAAGTGAAGATGGCCTGTGTGATCGCAACAGACCAGAGTGGAACAGAAATACCCCTCTTTCCTCATCGAGGTGTAGCATCATATTGATATATTTACTTGTTTTTATCTTAAAAACCACAACAATAAAAAAAACTGATGACTTGTATGTATGTGACTAACTGTATGTATGTGTGTATGTGACGTACTGTGTGGGTCTGTGTGTATGTGAAGGACTGTGTGTCTGTGACGGACTGTGTGTGTGTGCTGTTGACTGGTTTCTAGATTTTTATAGTTAGAACCAGGGTATTTTGAATAGAATTGTAAAGACTTGTGGGTTACAGGTAAGGTAAAAAGCCTGTATTATTTAGATTGAATTTTAAATGAGAAAGGCGGTTAACCGCCATAGTCTAAAGATAATGAGGGGATCAAAAGCTTTATTTTTAAGCTGTAGACTGCATGGTTTGCAAATTAACTGTGTGGCGTAAAAGAGCGGACAGAGTCTATTATTACAATCCAACTCCACAAGCTCACTGACTTGGAATCAGTAGTACCATTAACTATAAAAGAGTGTATCAAAGAAATATCTACACTATATGGACGAAAGTATTGGGACACGCCACTTAATTATTTAATTCAGGGGTTTCATTCAGACCCATTGCCACAGGTGTATAAAATCAAGCACCTAGCCTTCTATTCTGTATTTACAAACATTTATGAAAAAAGTAGGGCGTTCTGAAGAGCTCAGTGAATTCAAGCATACTGTGATATCATGCCAACTTTGCAACCAGTCAATTTATGAAATTTCATCCCGGCTATATATTCCATGGTCAACTGTAAGTCGTATTATTGTAAAGTTGAAACGTTTAGGAACAGCAGCAGCGGAAGACCACGTAAAGTCAGTCGCCAATGTTATGGTCCTTTCATAGCTGAAGAATTCCAAACGTCCAACGGCATTAATATCGCTGTATGCGTGTGTGCTGGTAGCTTCATGGAATGGGTTTTCTGAGCAGCTGCATGCAAGCCTTACATCACCAACTACAATGCCCAGTGTCTGATTGTGTGGTGTAAACTGCACCACCGCTAGACTATAGAAGTGGAAACATGTTCTATGGAGTCTTCACTGTGTGGCAGTCTGGGTTTGGTAGATGCCAGGAGAACATCACCGTCTGACTGTATCGTGCCAACTGTAACGTTTTGTGGAGGATGGATATGGTGCTGTTTTACAGGGGATGTGCTAGCTTTCTTAAAGGGAAATCTTTATGATTTATCATTTGCGAGTATGATAGCTCTATTCATTAAAACTGCTATTTCAGAAGGAGGTTGGGCAGTAAGTACTATAATCGGAATGTTGGTTAGAAAACAAGCTGGATCAAACTAGATAAGACTATTAAACTAAGCAAAGAACCACATAATGGCCTTAGCCCGGTGTTTTCTGTGAAGTATTGGATGCTCTGAGATAATTTCCTTCTCTACGGCTATTGCGTAGAATGGCAACGTAACCTCATTTCCTTCTATTCTGCCACCTTGCTTGAGGGTAGAAAGAACCACGTTCATCTTCGTATGGTTTCATGCAGCATGATAAAGTGGCTACAATGGTGTATCCTGACAGCTCAAGAGAAGAATATCTGCATCTGGAAGCATGTCCTTCTAGGCAAGGCTTTTGTGACAACTAGTTTACTTGCATCACTTTCAATCACTTGTTCAAATGCAAATTTGAATGTGTTTATATAATGGTTCTTAAACAAAAAACATATACATTTATCCTATATCTAATACTCTACCTCTTGATTTGATCGTAGTAGGATAGTTTTCAAATACAGTAATTACAATTTACTGTGGATATGCACAAGCTGTCCAAGACGGACAGACACTTGCTGTGACAGATCCAGGCTATCTGGGGATATGTGATACGAATGGGAAATGTTCGACCATTATAAAGTTATGTGTTTTTATGTGTTTTTTTTGTGTTGAAATTAAAATGGCAATTCGCCTCTGTCCTGGAGATAATTGAATTACTTCCCAATTATCTCCAGGGCAGGGGGGAGGAAATCATAATGCCTGCTGGGAATAATCTGTGTCTGTGGGTCCTAAATTGGCTTATGTCTGTCTATTGTTACAGTCTCCCATTGGGTCCCCTAGGGGAGTGTCCACCAAGTGGGAGACCTTGATAAATATGGGCGTGTAGCCCACAGTAAAAGCAGTTCATGTTTTACCCTCAACACAGAGCGTGGTCTCGTTATTGGGGGGGAAGATCTACTAAACGGCGGTTTGTGCATCTGATGCTGAGGGTACCGTAACACTTGCGTCATTCTGTACTATGTAATGTCTCTTAAGTCTTGCTGGTTGCAGCATTCTTTGCTTGTCTAGACTATTAATTGGTTCATGTTATGCTATACCAATACCAACGGCTATGTTGCTCCTTTCTGCATTCTTAAGTTACTCCTCAAAATACACTTCTAGGAGCCATTATCAGATTTTTGCATATAAATCAAAAATATCTGACCATCTTGACTCTTATCTGACATGGAGTACAAATGTACTTAAAAATATCATCTGCACTTAATACATCATTGCATTGAATTTTATTGCTATCAAATATATTTGTTGTACATCTCTTGGTACAAATTTTGTTGGACTGAAACTGAAATAACCAGTTTATTTGGGTAATATTTTTTTTTAAACTATCAAAAAACACTTTACTTTAGGATTGTGAAATTTATAAAGAATTGTCTTATCTTTTGCCTACATTTGTACCAAACCTAAGTGTTAAATTATGCTAGTTGGTCCTGCTGCTTCCCTTTAATACTTACATAAGATGCTCTCCTGCCTTTATAGATTGCATGTTACATGTTAAAAAGTATTTGGCAGAACCTGGACATGTACCAAGAGATTCTATAGTGAAACTTAGACATGTGCTTTACTGAACACAGCTTGCTGACAGCGTTTCGTATAATGAAATGACTGCTGCCAATTTCACAGCAAATTGCATTACCTACCTAGAAACTTCATTCACATTTTTTTGTGGGCAACTTTACAAATCTAGAAAAACAATGCACATGTACCATCTCCTTCCAACCCCCCAAAATGGACTCTTAATGGAAAATGATCTAATTTGTGTGGCACGGCTCATTATTCTTCTGAAAGAGGCCAATGCTATCAGAGAATACCTTTTCCATGATAGGGTGTACATGGTCTGCAAAAATGCTTTAGGTAGGTGGTACATGTCAAAGTAACATCCATATGAATGGCAGGACCCAAGCAAATAAGCAGTGTTCCAAAAAATTAATTTGTCTACAAAAATGGAAATCAAAACACATGTCCTGTATGTGCTCGCTTGGGATGTAATTGTATACACTGTGCATAAAGAACAGTTTTGGAACATCTGGTTTCAAGGTCTGCATATTTTGTACTGTTCCTCCATTTTCCTATTTATGCTGTCTTAAACCTTCAAAAACAAATGCTAAACTACCAAGTTGCCACTGGCTTGTATATGTCAGACAGATTTTCGACATGTGTCTAAACTGGGTACACACTTAATACAGTTCTTGACAAAGTTTATTTTGTTTTTGGAGTCAGGCTCCATTTCTGCTTTTCATGCACCACTCCTCACTGCGTGCATAGACAAACACCCACTTTTCACATAGCCATCAGCATACTGAATCCATTACTCACAGATCGTCTCCATCCTATCATATACCACATTCATCAGTTATGAGAACTGTATTATAAATAGTTTTGGGTGTCGGGTGTACTTTTGACTCCCCAGCTGTGTAATGTAGTTTAAATAATGCTAATCAAACCATTTGGCTGGCTGAGCTTTATGAGAGCTGCATTCTGCAATACTTGTATGTCAAAGATTGGCCAGTAGAAGAAGAAGCGATAAGACAGTGATGACTAATATTTGACGTTCCCACCTGTAGTGGACTGCATGCTGTACAAAACATTTGGCTGTATGAGCATAATAGAAATGATTCTACATAACAGTTTGAATGTCAAAAGTATGGCAGTGATATACCTATTAATTCCCTAACTGTTTTGGACTGTAGCTTCATTAGGCTCAGGCACCCACATGGTTGACCGCCATGAAACTTTCAGTCCACAGCAACTAGGATGTAAACATGGTCAGGGTAGAAATAGAGTGGCTGTGAAAATGCTGTGGTATGTGGTTGAGTTCAGCGATGCTCTGCAAACAGTTTTCCAAACAGTACAAACCATGTGGGTTTCCAGAAAAGCCCTAACATTTAATATATTATTATATTTAATATAATATGTAATCAAACCTAGTCATAACTGCACACTATTTGGTAGAAAAACATTCACATTTGTTTTCTATGCTTGCCAACTAAACTTGTATTAAATATTTGAATGTGTTTCCAGATCCAGAAGTTTAATAATGAAATTCAAGGCATTACTACTAGTGGCTTCTCCTCCTTGGCATTTGATGGCACTGTTGGAGCACCAATTACTCCCACAACGTCCAGTAAATCCTACAGTTTTAATTCAGAAGATAAAAAGACTGTTGAAGTTTTACGTGATTGGGCAGCGAACCATCTTACCTTTCCTGTGTCAAGATCCAAGTTGTCTGCTATACAGCCCGAACAGTACTTTGACTTAGCCTGCCAGCTTGTTGGAAAAGCAGAGGTTGATAAATCATCATACCTTCTAAAGGTAACTGCATGTATCTGTTTAATGCACAAATTTCTTATCTAGCTTTTAACCTAACATTGTTGCACAACTCAGACCCTATTTTTTTTTTCTTACTCAGAGGGCAGGAAAAATGAAGCTTATTGATCTGCACTAGTGACTTCATTTCCAGAGTGCACCAAATTTACCAGAGCATTATGCTTGTTGTCCTAGCAATTATCTAATAAAGCATGACCTTTTTCATGTAGAGTTCTCTAAGGTCTTATTCGGCTAGAAATGTTGCAGCAGTTATAGCGAGCTCATTAATTAAATAGAATACTGCAGAGACTAAATATATTTATAATTGAAACAGTAGGGCAGATCATTTGTGTATTTTGAAAAATGAGGTGTTTTTTTTAGAAGATAAACAAGTATGACTGTTATGTAAAATATAATTCTGGTTTTGGTGCATTCCACTGTGCAAGTAAATGTTTAATGTGGATTTATCTTTCTAAATTTAAACAAGAAATTTATGGATCATAATTTGATACCAATGTATTGAAACCGTAAACTTTGCAACCCCCTAGATGTTCTATTAATATGCAAATTACAGGTCAGAAGTCAACTGGTCTTTTAATTATGCACGTTAAAGTGGACCGGTTATCGGAAATGGTCTTTCACCCAGCACTTTGCAAAGTGTTGAGCTTTTGAAATCACTACTGTAGTTGACGTGTGTTTTGTTTAATAGCAGCCTTGAAGCCAGGACTATACCCCTTTAAAATTGAAATGTACCTTCCCCTATTAAAATTTTTTTTTTAAATTATTCTCCACCCGCAAATGTGTCCCATACTAATAAACATACACCTTCCTCCCCACCTTCCATTATTTCTAACCTAAAGTATTGTCTGCATTTTTTTATTAATTTTGCAATTCATTTGATGTCTCTCTTCATGGAAAACTAGGACATTTCTAAGTGACACCTAAAATTTGTTTGAAAAGCATATTGGGCTCAAATGAAGCGAAACATTTAAAAAAAAAACACACACAAAATCCCTAAGTTTTTTCAGACCAAGAAATGTCCTTAGTTTCTAGCCCTTTGTGGTTTTTATTTTCTCCCTCTCTATTTTAGCCTTAGTCATTGGACCTTGCATGCTCTGAAACGCATCTAACACCTTCTGCTTTTTCTCCTTCTTTTCCCCCACAACTATTTTAGTCTCAGTGAATTTTGCTAACGTTGGCTGTAAATAATTGAAGAACTAAAGGTGGTAAAATTGGAAGCTCAAGTTTCTCAGGGGGTTAAAGTTAGAAGGAAATGCACATGAAATATATGAAATGAGATCCAATTCTTTGGACCAAACATGTTTTTATTTGATACACTGATTATGTTAAAACATATTTTTCCATATGTGGCAGGTGTGGGACGGAAGTAAATGTGTTTCTCGTACCTGGAAGGTTTGTGTAGAAGAAGCAGCCCTGGAAGGAGATGGAACCTTTATCAATCAGCTGCAGAATTTGACCGTGGACATTTTGGTTTATGATAATCATGTGGAAACTGCAAAATCCCTTAAGGTAATCTATTAATTCATAAAAGTGCTTTGTGTAGCTTGGATTAAACTTTGTTACTTTTGAGTTTTAGAATGTAAGTATGAAGTATAATAAAAAGAAATACCATCATTACAAAGAATAATTGACATTCACAAATATATGATCTAAAATAAGTCCTATGGATGTGAAAATATAAATTTTATAAGTACATCAAATTTTTTACGGGTTATGATTTTGACAATGTACTCAAGATGATAGTGTTGATTATTGAAATCTAAATCAATACATTATACAGAAGTTGCTACTCTCATATTACTACATATTCGTTTTATTTATTTAAACATCTCAGGTGACATATTTAGATTCATTCCTATCCTGCTTTTGGACAACTATGAAGTAATTTATAACTCTCCCCTTATTTAAGTCCAAAGTCAATCATAAGATATTTTTGCATATGGATTTCAAGCTTGAACTACCCTTATACCAATTATTTGCAACGGCACAGCGCTCGTTGCTGATATAATTAAACCTTAAAAATATTCTAACAAAGCACCATTCATTTCCTAAATAAACCTCTTGAAATTGACAAAACCCTAAAAATAAAAATTGTTGACCTAATGCTTACCTTTTATCCTGGTCTAATGTGCTGGAACAAAAACAACAACTTGGCTAAAACTCTTCAGCATGTTCTGTGATCCTTCTAATACTACAGTGCTGACATTCTGTCCGTCTCACTGTCTGCCTCCTCCCTCCTACTACAGTGTCAAACCTAGTTGTTTTATTGGCGTTGCACCAGTTTTCTTCCTAGTTGTTCACAATAGCATTTGCATTCACTCCTACTTCACATTAGCATTTGCATACATGTTTCCATTTTTATTCGCTATTACTTTTCTTCCTACCATCTTACATTATTTAAATACCAACACATCTCTAGGAGTGCCCAACAGTCACCGGACAATCTCTGCGAAGCAGCAGCTTCTTTAAATGATTTCTCCCAAATCTTTGTTTTCTGGACAAATACTATTGCATATCTTTGGAATGCTGTTTTGTGTTTACTCCCTCTTTAATGAGTAATAAACACCTGCAAAAGAGGCTCATTGAGAAAGCAACATTGTATTGCAAACTGCCATCTGAGAGTGAATCTGAAAATGAAACTCCTGTTTTATTTTGGTTTCTTTTTAAAAAGGGATTGGTTCCATTATCTTTTTATTGCTAAGAAAATGTTTCTGTAAGATGTCTCTATACGTTCTCTTGGTTTTGTAGGAAAAACATACGTATATTTCAGACAGGGACGTTAAACACAGTTGTGTGCTTGAACTAGATCTAAAAACAAGACGTTGGACTTCTATTAGAATTCTGATAGTGGTCTGTTTAGAAGTGGAGTTAACAAGCGTTGCTCTAAACCAGTAATTTTTACACAAGATGTTTGGGAACTACATATCTCATGATGTTCAGTCAGCGTTACGCTGCATCAGGGCCAGCCTTAAGTGTTCCGGCACCCTGTGCGGATTCCCCCGTGGCGCCCCCCCCCCCCCCCCCCATGTATGTATCTCTCTCCCTTCCCATGTTTGTCCCTTTCCTCTTCATTGCCCGGTCTGTCTCTCTCTAACTCCCCCATACCTGTTCTCTCTCTCCCTCTGTTCTGTCTCTCTCCTCCCCTTCCTCTGTTCTGTCTCTCTCCTCCCCTTCCTCTGTTCTGTCTCTCTCCTCCCCTTCCTCTGTTCTGTCTGTCTCTCTCCCCCCTGTTCTGTCTCTCTCCCCCCTGTTCTGTCTCTCTCCCCCCTGTTCTGTCTCTCTCCCCCCTGTTCTGTCTCTCTCCCCCCTGTTCTGTCTCTCTCCCCCCTGTTCTGTCTCTCTCCCCCCTGTTCTGTCTCTCTCCCCCCTGTTCTGTCTCTCTCCCCCCTGTTCTGTCTCTCTCCCCCCTGTTCTGTCTCTCTCCCCCCTGTTCTGTCTCTCTCCCCCCTGTTCTGTCTCTCTCCCCCCTGTTCTGTCTCTCTCCCCCCCGTGTTGTCTCTCTCCCCCCCCGTGTTGTCTCTCTCCCCCCCGTGTTGTCTCTCTCCCCCCCGTGTTGTCTCTCTCCCCCCCGTGTTGTCTCTCTCCCCCCGTGTTGTCTCTCTCCCCCCGTGTTGTCTCTCTCCCCCCGTGTTGTCTCTCTCCCCCCGTGTTGTCTCTCTCCCCCCCGTGTTGTCTCTCTCCCCCCCGTGTTGTCTCTCTCCCCCCCGTGTTGTCTCTCTCCCCCCCGTGTTGTCTCTCTCCCCCCCGTGTTGTCTCTCTCCCCCCCGTGTTGTCTCTCTCCCCCCCCGTGTTGTCTCTCTCTCCCCCCTGTTGTCTCTTTCTCCCCCCTGTTCTCTCTCCCCCCGTTATGTCTCTCTCTCTCCCCGTTATGTCTCTCTCTCCCCCCCATTCTGTCTCTCTCTCTCCTCATTCCCCCTGTTCTGTCTCTCTCTCCCCCTTCCCCCTGTTCTGTCTCTCTCTCCCCCTTCCCCCTGTTCTGTCTCTCTCTCCCCCCCCGTTCTGTCTCTCTCTCCCCCCCTGTTCTGTCTCTCTCTCCCCCCCTGTTCTGTCTCTCTCTTCCCCCCTGTTCTTTCTCTCTCTCCCTCCCTCTGTTCTTTCTCTCTCTCCCCCCCCCCTGTTCTGTATCTCTCTCTCCCCCTTCCAGATGTTCTCTCTCCCCCTCCAGCTGTTCTCTCTCCCCCTCCCCCTGTATCTCTCTCTCCCCCTCCCCCTGTATCTCTCTCTCCCTCTCCCCCTCATATAAATATTTCTGCCATCTGGTACACTGCAGATAAAATACATCAGTCTGAATTTCCTGCGAATCCCTTTCAAGGGAGTGGACATCATATTCTTCTTATATGAGCATGAACCCTTCTATATCGTTAGGGGGCCTGTATACAATGATGTATACAGGTCTTGTGCTGAGCTAGGTGTGAGTGAACTCATGCATCCTCCACCCCTCATTTGTTTCACCCTTCCTCTCCAGGCTGCACTCCTGTGTTAAAATGCGCAGAGGCAGTGATCAGCTTTCACTGCCTATGCTTTAGAGGCCTCCAAGGCACCGTGGGTGCCATATCAAAGAGGAGGATGCTCCTCCATTATGGCGTGCCCCGTGTCCAGCAGAGAGCGACGGAAGTGATTAAAAAAAAAAATCTCTTCCTTTGCTCTGAAACTGTTGCTTGACTTCCCCTAGAGGCAATCAGCAACATTACAGTGAAAAAGGAAAACGCTAACCCTAGATCTAGGGTTAGGGTTACAGGTGGGTTAGGGTTAGTACAAGTGTTAGATTAAGGGGTGGGGGTAGATTTTGGTTAGGGTAAAATTTAGGGTTGGGGTCAAAAACACTAGTATCGGTTATTGCCCAATACATGAAAAAACATGGAAACATTGGTATTTCCAAACCCAGGACACATATTATAAAAACTATATAGACGGGGTCTTTTTTACCGTTTGTAATTGTATAAAAAAAAAATGTAAAAAATCATTAAAAGTTAGAAAAAGTGGTTTGTTTTTTTGGGGTATATTTTCATCAGATTTTTATCATTTTTTTAAAATATTAAATTATATGATGTTATGAAAATAATAGTATCAGAAGAGAGCCCCATCTGTCCTTTAAAACAATTATATATAATTGGTGTGGGTGTACTGAACACGAAGAAAGAAATTACATTTGAGTAAACATATGACAAAAATAAAGGAATTCTGGTCTTAAAAGCACATCACATGCAGCATTGAACTAAGGGCTTAATGGGAGAAAGATACTTTGTCAAAGGTCCTTCCTTATATACATATGAATGTCTACCTTGATAGCTGATTTTTACATGCTATGCTATGCAAAAAAATCTGACCCCATATTAACCTACTTTATTTACTAGATTGGTGAGGTTGCTAATAAATAGTTTATACTTTATTTTCTTTATTCTGTATATTATGTAATACTTATTGATTTGATTTGAATTTGCAAGAGTTTTCAAACATTTGTTTGGCTTCTCATTTCAAAATAACCGCAAAAGGATGAATGTAGCACAATGTAAATGGGATTGCTTAACTTCTAAAGTTCTATGCGCTTTAGATGAATCCAAGAGAGTAATGTTACGCATGAAAGGAGATGCTTTTAATGTCAAACAGATAATTCAGTCAAATTGTGTTTTCAAATGTCTGGGTTGGAAATGTCAAATATTGAATGTGGTTTTCATGAATTACATGGATGCTATTGTAAGTAAAAATAATTTTACAAGCTCAACAAAGTAGAACCAACTTTTATAGTTGTGCACCTATCATGCAAAAACTTGAAACTAGTTCAAAAATGTATAATTGCATTCTTACACTGCACAATTTAAATGTGCAGGTCAATAGAATAGGCAATTGCATCTATATATTGAGCGAACAAATATATAGCTGCAAGTTCATTTTATCTATATGCCCTGGGCATAAAGATAAATTTCCACTTAGCCACAGAGTAGTGCACAGGAGGAGTACAAAACAATGAATTGTATATGGATACACACATCAGTCTCTCTAGATAGTAGAAAATAATGCAGCCTATATCTTTTTTGTTTATTATTTCTAAAATGGTGGTTTATAAATGTAGCACACTTTTGATTGATTGTCTTTACACACACACACACTTATGTACATGTTAAAACAAGCATTTTTTTCACATACTGTACTTTTAAATTTGACAACATCTGTTAGTTGACAATGGTACTGATTTTAAATTTAGAATATGATAATTCAGGACACTGACCTTACTCCCTCTGGCTGTAGACCTCTCTTTTGTTATCTTAAACATTCATATTGTTAACCCTTTATTTGTGTTGGCTAAAGTTTAAACATGCCTATGTCCAGGAGCCACATTACAGCTCAAAAGTTTGAGGTCACTTAGAAATGTCTTTGTTTTTCATGAAAACATACAATAGAGTTGCCTAATGAATATAAAATAGAGTCAAGACATTGTCCAGTTTAGAAATAATGATTTTTATTTTAGTAATAATTGTGTCCTTCAAACTTTGCTTTAGTCGACGAATCCTCCATTTGCAGCAACTACAGGCTTACAGACATGCCATTCTACTTGTCTGTTTGAGGTAATCTGAAGAGATTTCACCTCATGCTTCCTAAAGCACATACCACAAGTTGGATTGGCTTGATGGGCACTTCTTACGTACCATACAACCAAGGTATTCCTACAACAGCTCTATAGGGTTGAGGTCCAGTGACTATGCGGGCCACTCCATTAATGACAGTTTCCCAGCTGATTGCATTTTCCCTAAAAAGTTCTTGCATAGGTTGTAGCTATGCTTTGGGTCATTATCCTGCTGTAGGAGGGTATTGGCTCCAATCAAGTGCCATCCACAGGTGCATTGCAAAACGGAGTGATGGCGTCAAGCACTCCACCAGCATTTTTTCGTTTGGTCTCGGTCTCCCAGATGTTCTTTGTGATCTGACCACCTCAAACTTGGCTTAGTTTGTCCATAACACTCTTTTCCAGTCTTTTTCTGTCCAGCGTCTGTGTTGTTTTCCGCATCTTAACGGATTCTTTTTATTGGTGTGAGATATGGCTTCCCTGAGTCTCTTCATTGTTGACATTAAGAATGGTGTTTTATGTGTACTATTTAATGAAACTGCCAGTTAAGGAACTTTGAGGTCTGTTTCTGAAACTAGACACTCTAATGTACTTGTCTTTTTTCTCATTTGTGCATCGTGGCCTCCCACTTCTATTCTATTTTGGTTACAGCCATGTTGTACTGTATTATGAATGGAGTAGCATGATGAGTTTCAGAAGAAGACCTTTGTTTCTGGCCATTCAGAGCCTATAATCGTGCCCACAAGTGCTGATGCTCAATACACTCAACTAGTCTAAAGAAGTCCAATTATATTAGTTGTTTAATCCACGCAACATTTTTTAGATGTGCCAACAAAATTGCAAAAGGGTTTTCTAATGATCCATTAGCCTTTTAAAATGATAAACTAGGATTAGCTAACATTGAAAAAATAAGTAGACAGCCCTGGATATTAATGAATAAAAATAAGCAGATAATAAAATAGATAGTAAACGGTGTATAAAAAACTAAATAAGAAATACACATACACAAAATAAATTATAAAAATATAAATATTTATATTTATATAAATATTTAATAGACAAAATAAATAATATAGATAATAGATATATGTATCATAAAATAAAAACAAAATACATATACACAAAAAAATACAGAAAATAAATGTATATAAAAATATCATGCAGAAATGCAGTAAACCGCTACAAACTGGGAACAAAATATATTCCCACAGTAAAGTATATGCAGTTAACAAATTAACCGGAAAAACAAGTGGTTTGAACACATTGTGCAATAAACTCACTGTTAAAATCCTGCTGCAGAGGTGCTCTGACAGACAAAATAGAAGGGAGACTTAGACCTGGCCAGGTAGCTTCAAAAAAGAAGAGGGACGGTTTTGATAACTTCCTCAGCCTCTTGCAACAAAGACATCCAGCACTCCTAATAGTATTGTATTTGCTCGAATATAAACCCCTTCTCTTATATTCGAGGTCGTCTTATAATCAGACTTCCAAAAAATGTGTGGAAGAAAGCATTAGCCAAGTGGGGGGGGGGGGGGGGGCGCTAAGTCTGGGGAGCAGCATTGCCTAACTCTGGAGTCAAATTATTTTATGGGGGGGGCAGCATTGGCTTAAGTCTCGGGGCATATGGTTGTGTGGAGGGGGTACATTGACTAAGTCTTGGGGGCAGATTGGCAAATAAAAGTAATATTTAATACAAATTAGGATGCATTTCTTGTTTTTATTTAAAGAGTTTACATGTGAATTAATATTTACAAGTAAAACTTTTTTTAGTGTATTCTTATATTCAGGATTTTTCTTTTTCTCCTGAATGAATATCAAAAGTTTGGGGGGTCGTGTTATAATCAAGGTTGTCTTATATTCGAACAAATAAGGGATGTCATAAACCACTCACTGCCAAATAACTTATATGATATTATGAAATTATTTTATGTTAGAGAGAAATATACTGATTTGTACTACACCAAGACTCAGAATGATTTGCTAAAAATAAAAACTTTCATAAGTCTAGATACATTACAGAATGCTATCCTTTTTTCCTTCACTTTTTCATGCATTCTTATTTCCTTTTGCACAATATTACTTCTGAATTGATTCAGACATGGTATCCAGCATCCAATCATTTCACTACACGCTAACTAGCTGATTTTTGGAGATTGATGGCCAAAATATCATCTGCTTATAATGAAAGCTTGCTTAAGTTGCTGCCAGTTTAAATCCTCTTAATACGATGGGATTACTCTGGACAAGGAAAGCCATGAATTCAACTGCCAAGACAAAATACATCCCCGCTTCTTGTAATGCTTAAAGAGGGATATCCTTTTACTGGCACAGCCTGCCAAAAACAAATGACTTTCTTTTTATGGGATTTTTTTTATAACATATGGCAATAACATACAAGAATTTTTTTTTCTCTTTTGATATAGGTAGATTTAAATCCCTTTTATAACCACTTTATAATTCAGTTACATATCCACATATACGTACCAGCTCATATCCTCACACAACAGATTTTCCGAAAGCCTTTTACTATCTTAACGCACTTCAATTATGAGTGGCCTAAACATATAGCTATACAAAATGACTGTATCTTCAGTTTTTAAATTTCCAAAAAGTTTTATTCTATGTTTATGAAAATCAGTCCCCATTGTCTGTGATTGTGCTTTAATCCCTTGTATATTGCATATAATTTTTGATAATCTCAGCAGCACCATTTGTGCTTGCTTCGGTGAGGGATATAATCTTTGTTTTAAGATGTTTTACAAAAACACTGCCAACTATAAAACAGAAATTGTTTGTCTGAAGCAGGAAAAACTCTCAAATGCGGAACTCTAGAATCATGAAATTTGCACAGCTTATTCATGCTGAAATTTCTAGGTCAACAGAACTATTTTCAGCTCTCTACATTGTTAGTTTCCCGGGTTTTAAGTTAATGAAGTTTTCAGGTGATTAAGTTGATGAATCATTATGACATCACTGGTGATGTAGAACAATCAACAGCATAAGCGAACCATCACGTTTTTTCCAGGCTGAGATTGCAGAATGCATACTGTTTACAAGACAGAGCAACAAGAGTACACGCTGACTGTTTTGGAATCCGAGTGTACACCTAACAAGAATCTAAATTCCAGGCAAAGCAGAATAGTTAAGCTAGTATTTTTTATCAAACTGATGGTTTTTCCTATACTTTCTATTAAATGTTTTTTTTATATATATTTTTACAAGGACACGCATCTTGTAAAGAATTGATTTGCTAACGTTTTGCGATATTTTGTGGCTATTTAACCCCCTTAGTGACAGAGTGCTATGCCGCATTTGATTTACCCTGAAGACCAGAATTCCATTATTTTTGTCAAATGTAATACTGAACTGTGAATTTCTTTCTTTGTGTTCAGTCCACCCGCACAAATTATGTATAATTTTTTAAAGGACGGATAGGACTTTCATTTGATACTATTATTTTCATCATATGATATAATTTACTATTAAAAAAAATATAAAATATGATGAAAATATAAAAAACACTTTGACCTGATTTATTTTTTAACAATTACAAATGGTAAAATGGACCCTGTCTATATATTTCTAATATTTGTCCTGAGTTTAGAAATACCAATGTTTCCATGTTTTTCTGTTTTAATTTTAAGTAATAGGGCAATAAACAATATTAGTGTTTTTTTGTTTTCTACCCATTTTCTTCTACAGTGACCTTTTAACCCCGGCCCTAAATTTACCCTAAATCTACCCCCACCCCTTAATCTAACCCTTGTGCTGACCCGAACCCCCCTGTAACCTTAATTATAACCCTTACCTTAGATCTAGGTTTAGTAGCTCTAGGGTTAGCTTTTTCCATTTATTTTATTCTAACTGTAATGTTGCTGACTGCCTCTAGGGGCAGTCAAGCAACACTTCCAGAGCTACGGAAGAGATTTTTTTTCCACCTCCGTCGCTCTCTGCTGGGCACGCTGTAATGGAGGAGCATGCACACACCGGGGGATCGCGGTGCCCAGTGGGACAGAGAAGGTGTTGTATGATGCCTCATTGCAACACTTTACACACACCTATGTGTGTTTGAAAAGCATACGATCACATTCGTGGTGATCGTATGCGCTGGGGGGGGGGGGCGGTCTCTGAGAGTAACTGCAGGCATGTAGCGTTGCGCTAAGGACCGCAACACTACATGAAAACTCAGGACGTATATATACGTCCGACCATGCTTTGCAGGACGTATATATACGTCCATTGTCGTTAAGGGGTTAAAACAATTGTTTTCCAAGGAAAATAATGACATAAGAATTTACTTTTTACTAACTAACATGTTCTGCAGTCAATGCTAGAGGTTTCACTAAATCTTTTAAAAATATATTTTTTTGTTAAAACAAATAAAGAACCTTCACAATATAGGGATTAATATCTGGATTTTCTGTGAATTTACACTGCTTCATACTCGGTAAATACACCAAACACCTGTTTATAATGTCGAAACTAGTTGTAAACTTTAAAGTGTTAGAGACAGAGAAAATGGGCATTCGTTTTGATGTGGGTGCACTTTAATTAATAAAAGATCTCCGCTAAGCAAGCCCAATTGTACCTTACTATTTTTGGGTGACTGCAAAGTGCACAAAGTACATTTTTAAATTACTCTATACAGTAGGCAAACAAAACATGCAGGGATTTGATATTTTTTGATCTATAAGAACAGGAGGTGATGAGGACCTTGCTCAAACAAGCTGTAATGGAGTGTAATTGCGCAAGAGGTAAAAACATGCCACGATAAGATGGCTCTACCTTATCTGAAAGGAACAATACTAATTGGTTGTCCTAGGAATTCACAAAGGATAGGAAGAACCTCATTGACGTTTACTAGACCAAAACTCTATAATTGATGAAATGTGGCTCAGAAACAAGTTCAGAGAACTTTGTATGCCTGCAAAATAGTGGCTGTGTTTTTTAAAAGTAGTTACTTTAATCTAAATGGATGCTATATGGGTGAAAAAGAGGTTTGATTGCATGTTGGCTAGGAAGAGGCTAGCATGGACTTTGTCTTTTAATATGCATGTGGTAAGATTTGTGACTTGATGAGTTCATTCCCTGTCAAGCTTATATGCTGTACTCTGTGCTCTTCTGGGTATGATGCATTTTGGTGAACTTTGTTTTCATGTTTTAGAATGTTGTAGGTACTTCACTAATTGGTTAATGATTGTAAGAATTTATAGTTCAGAAATAAATATTTTCCATGGATAAAAAAAGAGTAAGTATTTTAACTTTGTTTTCTTTAAACTTCCATATGTATACCAATATCCAAAAGGGACTCTGAATGGTTAACCAACTTTGTTTTTCAAATTGTAAGACAGAGCTGGTTAACGTTTGGTACTACAGCTGTTGTAGACTAAATTTCCTATGATGCTCAGCCAAACATGGGAAATGTAGTCCGCAAGAACTGCAGAGCCAGTAATTAGCAATGCCTGATATAACACATATTCACTTGTAATATAATGAGTTGGACTTGGCTAAAAGTTTCCTGGCTAAAATGCATATTTGTTTTCTGTAAGTTGAACTTCAAACAATTATCTGTGTTGTTAATGAGGGATAATCTTGCAAAGTCAGGGTGTTTTTTGTTTTTTTCCTGCTTGCTAAATACAGCAATTGTAATAACGGTTGAGCTAATATTTGTTTGGTAATTTAGATTTTTATGCAGCGTTTTCATAACAATCTAAATGTCTCCTGGATTTGTGAAACTGAGTAAGTAGCTTTCCACTATATTATGATAGGTGATGCATTTCTCTTAATTGAATCATATCTAAAATGTTGTAATTTTAAAATAGTTAATTGAAGACATGTGCCTGTTTTTTTTTTTTTACTGCACAGATGGAACAAGTGATACAATGCTGCCCCTTTGTGGCAAATAATGCTATACGATGACTGCTATGAAATTCTTTGGTCATAATACCAGTGTCTGTATTGTCATGGTTTATAAACATAATTTATATTTTTTTTTTGCTCATAATTGGAATTCCTTTATTTGTAGAATAATATTTAAAACAAGAACTTGTTTTATTTGTTAGCACAGGAGAATTTGCATGCTAGCTATAAAGACTATCTAGATCTCTTTCATAAGCACCTGAACAAAAGCGTCTGTAATCTTCATTCTATATGTTTTCTGTGTTTCAGTAGTTAGTATGGTACCACCTTTTACCTATGATGTTCCTTCTCATAGTTACTCTTGTAAAATGTTGAAACTTTATAGATAAAGCTTGTATTCTAATATATCGATATAGAAGTCTCTGTGATGGTTTTGTTCTATAAAGAGACCTCAATGGGGGTAACCTAGAAATATATGAAGAAAATCTGACATTTCTTATTAGTATAAAACTTAACATTTAATTATTACGGTTAAAATGACATGTAACAAGACCAGTGGATTTAGTGGCACGCGTGCAACAAAGAGTGGAATTTAAAAGCAATGTTTTATGTACAACCCCTATAGTTTTGTATTGGTGGTTATTTCTCTACCTGTATCTTTCAAAGGGATATGTATCACAGTCTGGTTTAATAGATATAATTTGATTAATGAAGGATGGATATGACCAGACTGTTTTAATAAAGATCTAACACTAGGTCCTAATATATATAACTAATTTATAAGAGAACCAGGGATCAACAACACATATGCATGTTCATATAGGTTTCTAAGAACATACTACAATTTCAAAGTTTTCTAATACCTGATGATGACTTCATTTTTATCTATTATAGTTCTAGTCCCCTTTATTTTCTGAACATAACTCTTGGCTACACTCAGAGATTTAAGCATTAAATGTATGTTTTGTTATAGTAAGAGGTTAACCTTAGTTTCCACACACTATTCTTTTTTGTGAAGGTTGGCAGCTACCTGGTAATTCATTGTCTTCATGTAAAGCTGCATAAAGTCAACAGTGAGAACCAACTCAATGCACCATATCTGGAATTTTATCTTCATGGAGGCACATGTCATGGACGAGGCATTACTGTACTTCCAGAAAATAATTATGATGTGCAAGAACTACAGAAGTAAGTATGACTATAGCATATTATTGAAATTTCATTTTAAATATATATGTAAAAAATAGCATAAGTTGTACTTCCATTAGACTGCAAGGACATTTAGGAAGAACTCTCCTCTCCGTTTTTGGAAAGTATGTGTGACGTTCACTCTTTTCCATGCTTTTATGACACCATTGGCATGCATTCATTTTTTTTTAATGCTACAAATATAAATCTTCCTGTGTAGTGGATACATGATAGTAGATACATGATAGTATGCTTTCCTTTTGATTTGATTTTTGACCCAAGTCACAAGTTCTGAACTATGATAATTCCATGTTAAGTTTGTAAATATAAGTCAGAGTTAATTGTGAAATCCAACTTTTGGGCTAATTGTTCTGATAGTTGGACAGTGGTTTTAACATTACAAGAAAAATACAGTGCTGCCCCATCAGACTTTTTGTCAGGTCCAGTGAACATGATGTCATTAAGAAAGGCATTTATAAACTATTTCTGATGATCAGTATGAATGATGGTAAGTTTGTATCTACTGTAGATAGTCACTATTGGCAGTATTTAAATTAATTATGGAAATCCATTGTTTTGATGATGTATTCCTAATTAGCATTTTTGCAATTTTGATAAAGCAAGTAAAAGACCAAATTCAATCAAATACGAAGTGGAGCTTAGAAAACACCAGCAAAAACCATATGAAACATCAACTTTTTCTACTTTTTTTTTGTATACGTGCCTCTTCAATATAACTGCTTTTTATTTTTAAACAGACATGTTTAGGGTAGATTGACTTATTGTGATGTTTATAAGATTTCTAGATTCTGTTGATCTGCAAGACTATCAAGGATTTGATGACCTGCCTTTTCAAGAATTAACTTGCTTGACACAAATGCCATTAGGTAAGCAATTTCTGAAAAAAAAATTGCATATATTATAAGGGTTTACTTACATATTGCTTGTTCAGTGTGTTGCGGGATAGCTCTTAGCTCCCACATTTGTATAAAAGGAACCTCTAAATGAAAGCAACGAACATATGTAAAATGGAAATATATATATTATTGTTCACATATATAAAATGCAGGTATGCAGTGTTAATTTTAATGTGCATTGATTTGGGGAGCACAACTATATCTCATCATCCTAGAGTTGTGTACCCTTAGGAAGAGATACATGTGACTGTTAAAGGCACATTATTTATACATTTGAAAATATTTTATGTTTAGCATTTTAATGAGTGCAATATATGCTTCAATTCTTTCATAACTGACCAGCTAACTAACATTTAAGGAAGCACAGTCCAAAAATCCCCAAATTATTTCTTCACCAAGGATATTATCTTTTAAAATGTATTTAATATAATTATTATGTTGCATTTTCTTGAAACTTGATTCAGTGATTTGCCCATAGACTAGCTAAAATAATGCCATAACTTAATATTATGTGTATTGTTTAAGAATTTAAATGTGCTCTGCAACATTAAAATAAATGATAGACTTTGTTTTTAACAAAAAAGCATTTACAGACAACAAAGTAAGAGAATACTCTCCTTTAATGGACCACCTCTCCAAGGACAACTCCTGTCCCAAAAAACACACACAGATGGAAAAGAGAGGGATCCTATTCAAATCCAGTAGGTGGAAACAGGACTGCTGGATAGGACCCCTCACTTTTCTATCTGTTTGTTTGTAACAAACTGTCTTAATGTTTTGATAGTTTGTTTTGAAAGTACTCACTGTAGGTGAAAGTGTAACATCAAACTAGTGCTGCTTATCCTCTTCTAAACTCAAAGGCATACCCCACAAACTCAAAATCTTTGATAAGTAGAATCAATTCAGTTTTATCCACATAAACTGCAATGATGCCAAATAATGTTTGGCATTTTCAAATTTACTGTTTTCACACATTGTGCTTTCCTATATGGAAGAATGGAGTATTGGACTGGATTTAGTACAAAAACCCTTTTTATTAAAATTACAAAGATGATATTTAGATGTCATTTTGAAGTACATACTGTGGCAGGCACTGCTTGGTCAAATAACCTTTACAGCAAAGGGTGTCAAAGCAAACATCCTTACTCGATTAGATGGGAAAATCAAATAATCTAAATGTGTCTTATGAGATAAGAGAACATTGTTTTGAAACAACTGTATCTCTGTAAGAATGTCGTTTTGCAATCCTGAAGTTCTAGCAGTTTGTATAAATTGACTGCGTCACTTTATCGCTTGCTAATCAATGTTTTCAGGTGGTTGAAGTTAAAGTGCAAGCTTCTGGCAAAATTACATTTTCACTACCTGACGTCTAAAGGTTATTAAAAGAAAACTGATTACTACTTTTTTAATTACATTTTCATTAGAAAAGATTTAAGTAACCATATTTGGTTCTATTTTTTTTTTTGGCAAAGCCAATTCTAGCCAGACTTGTATAGTCTCCAAAGTACAGTGAGTACAAAATATATTTGCAAAATTAGAGAAACCATTGTTAAAGAGCAAGAATACATTTTTGAGACTCCCAACCTTTTGGCATCCAGCCTTTATCAAATGTGATCTACTAAATATACAATTTAAGAGATAAATAAATTACTTCAATAACCACTGAAATGAATAAAGGAACCATCAATGCCCTTGTTAGTAATACATTTGTGTGTGTTGTGATGTCAGTAATTTGCATCATGCATACCACATAGATGGAAACATTATGTATTCCCATAATGCTTGAAAGCATTTCTGTGTACACTAACCGTTTACAATGAATGCATAACACAGAAATCACAATGTTGAAACCTGGGACCATGGGCAGAAACCAACGTGAGAGGATATGCAGCACTTCAGCTCCTGCTCTGCACTACCTTATAGGGTAGAATATCTCTTTTTAATTATGGGCACACACCATAAAAAATCCCCTGCAACTCCTTCTGCCTCTAGGAAACTGAGAAAAGGCACCATACCTTATTTAAAGGCATTTTTGAACAAGTGTCATAGAAATTGGGAGGCAGAAGACAAAATGCTGTCTGCAACATCGAGCCCCCCAAGTGAGCAAGACACAGATGCTGATAGGTCAGAAGACGTTGATACTCTGACCCAGAGATAACCAAATAAAAAAACAGGCACCCCTTACAAGGGTCAGCTTCAATGCCACATAAATCTGATCAGACATGCTGTCTTTATCTGACCAAATTAGGACCCTAATGGAGGAATACCTAGAAGAAATAAGAGCCGATGTGCACCAGCATGGCCGTTTGCTACAATCTCTTAAAGACGATCAGCTGAGACTCTGAGTCTATGTGAGACATGGAAACCCAAATGCAATGAAAGCAGAGCTTGCCTCACAATCATTCCTAACAATTAATGTTCCAGGTCATGGACCTGGACAACCATGGGAGGTGTCGCAACCTGTGTGTCCAGGGAATTGCTTAAAGTCCAGATTACGAAAATGTCCACAACTTGCTGGCTGATGCATTCCGTTTCCATACTGGATAAAAATCATCCATGTGAAGTGGAAGTTTGGGTCCACAAAGCTCAAGGCCTCCTTGAAGCCACGCCTTGAAATATTGTTTGTTGTGTACACTGACATAAAGAACTGATCTCACAGAACTGAGGGAACAACAAATATTCTGTCCAAGCCCCGGAGGATGTGAAGCACTTCTGCCACAAGCCTTGGATGCCCCCCTTTCCCTGTCCCTGACTTCACTGAACTAGAGGTATTGAAAGATTTTACCTCACAACTGTGTAATCAACCTTGGCTCCCGAAACCCCAGGGGAAGAAAAGCATCAATATGCATTATGGGGTTAGTCAACCTGAAAACATTGTGATGGAGTATCATCATGCCCCTGCCCTGAATTTGGCCAGCCTCAGACGTGTCTGAGTAGCTTGAGTTTACACAGTCACCCGTTTTCATAAGTGACACGTTTTACATCACACTGGGACATGATCATTTCTAATCCTTGCCTTTATTCCTGGATGTATGTACAGAACTGGATGGTCTGAGATGAGACTGCTATACACACTTGATGCTTGTAACAGGAGTACATGTGGAGCCTTTATTGCAGTCTTGAACCTTAATGCTGTTGCAACACTGATGACAGAGACGTTTCAGGATAAAAATAAATGTTATCCTATCTATGGAATGCCACACAGTATTGGAGTCCTTAATTTCCAATGTCGGAATAAAATGGACTAAAATGGCTGTCCAAGGACTAAAATGTGCACATTTACACATTTTACTGTATTGCCACTATTTATGTCTCATAGACCCTTCTAAAAATGTTTATCATTAAGAATCCTACATTTGATCTTCTAATTTCTCCTGACAAAGATTTGGGCTGCTAAGCCCCCGTAGACTTATAATTAAAATGGTAAGCAATTAACTCTTTGATGCCATATACCTTCATGTTATCTTACATGTTATTGGACATTCTAGAAGTGTCCACTAGATGGAGCTCACCCCTATTGTTAATTGTGAATGACTGCATAATCTATTTTGTAGTTCACATTTACCTCTAACTCACCCCTTCACCTACATTACCACTATTGAGTAATGTAACTCCCCCATATACTTAAAAAACCAATGTACTTAGTGCGGAGCAGAACAGAGCTGATTTTCATTGTTTTTTTCCCACCTTTTTTTCCATGCAGGAGTTCTGTAGTGTAGCACTTTTATGCCCGTTTTTATTTTTTCTGCACCCCTCTTAGAATGGAGATGGTCATGTTTTACCCCGTATGGCAAATACCATGTTGTATATAAGGTCAAGAGGTTGACGCCTAATTTTCTGAGTCTTCCCTCTGGCCATGGCATTTCCGGCTCTTTGTTCTGACTTGTCAGTCAGCCTGGATAGTTCTGTGCATATTTTTTGTTGGCTCAAGGTTGTTCCCCTTTTTTATTGCTCCTGTGTTGGCCTGTCCTGGCAAGGAAGCCTTTTCTCTGAGACTAGATGTCTCAAATTTATCTGGCGCTCCAACCATCCTAAACTCTGCTATTGCTACTTGATATGTCACAAGGAATTGGGGGAACTGGGCCTACCTGATTTTGAAACTTATTTCAAGGGATAAGTACAGTCTGAGTGGCACTAGACCTGCACCGAATTATGGGTGTCACTAGAACGGTCACGCAAAAAACCCATATCGACCACAGCTTTGGGTCTCATCACATCAGACGCACCTTCTAGACTCGACGCAACCCACAGTCCCTAACACCTGTAAGTTATGGAAGGGATTTGTGTCCTTTTCAAAATTAGGAATACATCATAACCCTTCCCCCACCTGTCTATTACAGCTAACGTGGACTTGGTGGTGTCTTGGGCAGGGTATTTGATAATACCGTATTACCGTATAAGACAAGGTTTTTTTCAGAGGAACTGTGCTGAAAAAGCCCCCTCGTCTTATGTTCGAGGTCCTCTTATAATCTGACCTCAAATCGATGTCAGATTATAAGACTGGGATCCAGGTCCCCTACAGAGCTGCAGGGGACCTGGGTCCCCCTTGCTAACAGCCGGTGGATGCCTGCGCAATGCGCATGCAGTGGAGGCAGCCGGAGGATGTCTGGATGCGATACGCGCAGACATCCCCTGCTACCGCCCGGCATGACCGCCGGGACTTCTATGATGAAGCCGGGTCCTTCCGGCTTCATCATAAAAGTCCCGGCAGAAGTGCCGGGCAGCAGCGGAGGATGTCTGCCCGTATCGTGCAGACATCCTCTGGCTACCTCCACTAGGCACCAGGGATATCTGGGCAGCCAGGGGATCCTCCATGCTGCCCGACACTGCCGTCTATTATGACGGACCGGCTGTCCGTCATAATGGATGGAAGTGTCGGGCACCATGGAGGATGTCTGCACGTATCGTGCAGACATCCCCCGGCTGCCCCCACTAGCCACCAGGAAGATACAAGGGGAGGGGGGGAGAGAGACACAAAGGGTGGGAGGGGGGCCACCAGGGAGATACAAGGGGAGAGGGAGGAGAGAGACACAAGGGGAGGGAGGGGGGCAAGGAGACACACAAGGTGCTTTCCCTGCAGTCACATTCCAGTACACGTCACGCCAATTGAATCTCTCTGCCTATTCTCTGTCCCTCCACGATACACGGACTGCTCCTTTCAGCTCAGAACACGAACAAACCATATTCTTTATTAGCATGGGAAACTCATTGTGGACTTTAGTCCATGGACATTCAGTGGCATAAAATAGTTATCTTAGCACATAAGTGGTCTGCATAACATAAGAGAATGCATATAAAATTCTCACGAGATGGTACAAGATACCTACTGTCTTTCATAAGCTGTTCCTTGAAACGTTAAATACAGCTGTCTGTCTTCCCTTGCACTAATTTTACCCCTGAAGTTTATGTTAAGGTTTTATTTTTGATTACATTTTAAGTGAGCTGCAACAATTATCTTTGATGCCTATGCCTGGCATGACAGACTTGCCATATACTTATTGTTCTTTTTGGTTTACTGATATACTGGATTACGAAGTCTAATACAATTTGTGAGTTATTTGTCCCAGGTGTCTGAGGCCACGTCCAAATCATCATTTTTTTTTAAGCACACCCCTCCCCTTTCTCCTGTGCCCAAATCACAGTGATACTCCTGTAGAATGCAATGGTCTGAAAATTGGACTTCTCATAACTCACCTTCTGGGGGTCTATAGATCCCATGGAAAGCAGAATGCAGTGCAAAGCAAAGTGAGTAATGTTTTCTGATCCTAGTTTGTGTTGGAGTGTGAGTGCTGCTGTGTGTACCTGGCCTAATCAGGTGACATGGAACTAACTTATTGTTAGACCCAGTGCTGCACTGTTAGGGATCCCACTGTATACAAGTAAAAGAAAACACATGTGCAGGACCAGATAGACACAACACTTGGCCCCACTTACAAGCTGTTGGTCTCAAATTCGCATGTAGATATAGTCCAAGGTGTAAAACGGAGCCCAATTCAGTAGTTGAAGTAAATGGCTACTGCTGGAGGATACACTGGAAAAACAAACAAATAACTGCAAGAACTCATCGTGTTTCGCTGGAACAGCTATCACAGCTTCATCAGGAGAAAATCGTACATGTCTATCTGGTCCTGCACATGCGTGGTGTTTTACTTTTTTACAGATTAAACAAAGTTTTATACCCAGCCATTTCTGACAAGCTCCATCTTATACTTCTGTTTGTGAGTGTAATACTTACCTATTCAGATTACTTTGGGTCTATACTGTATCACACTATTGGTGTTTTTGCATTTATATTTAAAGGTTCAACTTGATACTGCGCCTTCCTGACCCCCTGTTTTATCTGTAATGTAAAATACACAGCCCCTTTAAGATATGCAACTTAATGCATATAATTGTCCTTGTTAGTTACAGGATTATTTTTAAAAAGTGCTTTAGTAAGGATGGCCATGCATCTTAACCAACCAGTTGTTTTCGTCATTCTATATATTTTTTTTGTATTCCATAAGCAGTAAATTATACACAATTTATTTATGGTGTACATACCTTAACATTTTTTGTCAATTCAAGTAGTCCCCAGGTTTTCAACTTTTCTTTTTAGAGGCTACCACTTTTCATTACAATGGCAACTTATTGCCCATTTCTGCCTTCTTCTACCTCCCAACCTCTAATTGATCTTGTTTTATTATCTGTGCTATTTTGTGTTTGATAACTGAATATTTGAAAGAAAATGCCTGAAAATATACCTTTTTTATAATTTTCAGTCATATCTGTTCGGTTCTAGACAAATAAATAAAAATGAAGCTGTGTTGCACATTTGTGGGATGTAGTGTATGTAAGGCATTTTCTGGAAGTGTCATTTTCTCCACTTTAATCTTGTATACAGGCCAAGAGTTGCCACCCTCTGATGTTCTGGAAAGACGCCAGCAGCTATCTGTGACAGGTAAAGACCATTAATGGATTTCAAGATCACAGTAAAGAAAGCTCACTGCACAGTAGGTTGTGCAGTTATCTAAAATGAGATGTTCAAAAATCTCTATTGTGGTGGATCTCCTGATAGAGGAGGTAAAGTAATAAAATGATGAAAGAAGAATGAGACGGCGGATATGTTCTAAATTAAATTTAGCTTGTGTGAAAAGTATTAAAAAAAAAATCTGATTTTTTTTTCTTCATTTGTTTCCATTCGTATATTTACATTTACTATAAAACATGTGACTTCTATGTAATAGATAGAAAGAGGTCACTCTTGAAGAGCAGTTATAGTAGTGCAGAGACCACCAAATTTAAATTGTTACATATTATTTTGCTCTATAAATTTTCTACCAAAGTCCGCATAATGCCTGCATTTAACATTAACTTGGTATAGCCTTATGTGAATCCCCATATGTGCAAAAATTCTATTTGAAATGAGGACATTTCTTTTTTTTTTTTTCGGGGGTTTTGAGTATCTTTTGCAAACCAAATAACCAACTTTGGGAGTTGAATCTCCCATTCAACTTAAAGCCCATAATGTAAAAAAAAAAATCCTTTTCTATAAGTAAACATTTCTTCAAATTGTGAGGAGTAGCACAAAATTCATCTTTTATACTCCATGAAATGGACAATTATCATTGTTTTAGTAGTAGTTAAATATGTATAACAAAAAAATTACTAGTAAGGCGAAGCACACTGGTTATCCAATATATAAAAATATTTGCAGCTCACCTGTCAGTGTACCACCTTAAAAAATACACCTTGGAAGAACGAAATATAAAAAATAATGACCAAAAAGGATCACAATGGGTGTGCATGATGATAATAAAGCCACCGCTGTAATATATGAAAAATAAAAATTACTTATATTCTTGTAGATGTTTCTTATACAGTACATGTAAAAGAAGAACAAAATGCCACACATAGTGCTTTCTGTACTGTGGATGGGATATTGAGCTAGACCTCTTGCTCTAGGGGTCTCCAGTGTATTAAAATATAAATGTGAACTTTAAGAATAGGCAGGTAATGCTTCAACTCTTGCACACATGCGATAAAGAGCACAAAGAATAACATTCATAGTGTAAACTGTTTAAACAGATTTTACTTGCACGCATATGCTGGTTCAGCTTACATGTATACAGGTGTAAAATCACATTTATATAGTCATGGCTTCATGAATGATGTCTCCACAGTCGCAAGAAGAATAAAGTGTTCAAATGCAGTAGAAATTCATCAGGTATGCTCAAAACCACATTACTGGAGGTGTGCTCGGCATCCGTCTTCATCAGGGGTTCGATACAACCTGTTTTGCTGGGTTTTTTTCAAGTGCATAGTGCCCTGATATTCTCAGGCTATTTAAGCAGTCTTTCTTCCAATCTGCATGCTCTAGTCATTAGCTGGCTGACTGCCTAGCGTAATGATTACAGTGACTGTCCCAATTATATGGTAAAAAATGTATGTCCATGTTTGCTGCTGCGTTAAATATCTGCTGTGCATACATCATGGGTACATAAAAACATACATTAGAATATATACAAGTTATTTATTACTATTATGAAACACTTATTAGTAACACTTAGAATTACAAAAAAACATACTCATAATTGCCTAAAATACTTTTCATATAAAAAATATATGGAATCTTTTTGATGTCATCGCCTTTCTATATGGATATTTAATTATAATTACATAGTGATTTTTGTGTGGACTATTTAACATACATAATTCAGAGTGTTTAAAGCTGGAGTGGAGATCGCTACACCGTTTATCCAGGATAAATAAACTATATATACTGTTCATCATTTAAATATACTTTTTATATCTATCAACATAGCATGTGGACTTATATATTTTTATTGTTCTTGTTATGGCAAATTGAGGACAGTGATTTTTTTTATTTGATTTTTTTTATACAACTTTAATTTTTAAAATTTTAATTTTTTTATTTTATATTTTGGTTTTGTAGTCTGGTGTTTTTATTGTAGTAACATATTACATTTGCTGCTATACATAAATGTACGTAGTTTGTGGAAATTACAGCTCACTTAAATTACTGCAAGTTTCTTACTATTTTGTAATTGCATTAAATGTATTTTCTCTTTAGTATTTTCTCTTTAGTAAATATTATTTAAACATTTTACACTATGAATGTTGCTCTTTGTGTTCTCTATCCCATGTGTTCAACCATCATTCAAGGAGATACCTGCCCATTCTTACAGCAAGCTCATGTTTATATCTTGATAGACTAGAGATCTCTAAAGCATGGAGTTCTCTGCACCGAGTAAGTGCAACTCCTATCACTTTCTAGATCAATATTTCATCCATTATACAGGGTACTATAGAGGTCATGTATAAACATGGCACACATGCAGATTGCTTTATATATTTGGTGCAGAGTCCCAACAATTTTCGTGTATCAACCTATGTATAAAAAATATATATATATTGCAGAGTGTCCAAGTTTATAAAAAGGCCCATTTTTGCGAGATATATATATATATATATATATATATATATATGTGTGTGTGTGTGTGTGTGTGTATATATATATATATATATATATATATATATATATATATATATATACACACACACATATCTCCAACATTCCCGACACGTGCTTTGTAGAAAAATAATCATTACAAGAATATAAAAAAAAATCCCATATATCACAGCGGTGACTAATTATCATCATTTACATCCATTGTGCTTCTTTTTTTTCATAATGTTTTTTATATTTAAATATGTATGTCACTTTTCTGGTTTCAGCCGCATCAACTCCTATTTGGACTTTTTGATTAGTTGTATAAATACTTTACATTCCATCATACATTAGATGCAGTTGTGCATCAGTGTGGCATATATATATATAGTCATACTTCACACATGCGTGCCACTGCATGAACCATGCCTGCATTGCATGTACATTGATCATGCTTGTTATGTCAGTCACATATTCCTTGTAATTCCCCAGTCTTCCAATGTGGGAAATTGTTTGGCAAGCATCTGCAGAAGAGGTTTAGGTGAATTATGCCTGTTTAATTGCTCAATTTTGCAACCTATTTGCATAATTAAGCATGCAAAAGTAGAACCACAGAATCTATAATCAGCTGGCAACCTTTTGGCCTGCCTAATCTACCCATTTTTCTACTTACCTATAAGGTCATCATACCTTTTATTTGGTCATTACAGGAACTTACCTGACGTTTAGGATCGCCTTATCTTCCAATGTTGGCAGGTTTCAATTTTTCACTAGACATAAATAATCCTGCTCCCCTGCTGTATCTGTGTTTGTTAACCAATAATTGAATACCATAGCAAATACTTGGATTTTATTGATTGATCTCTTTCTAGTTACAAATAGCAAGCAAATGTTGTGTCCAGGAAAAAATGGTCAATCTATCAACCCTGTTTGTGAGCCATAAAACACTTAAATAAAGAAGTGATGTGCCTGAAATATAACAAAACATATATTATTTTATCTGCAGAAACACAGATAAAGCTTGGTGTTTACATTTCTGATAGAAATCTAACAGGCTTCCTTGTCATGCTCTATCTCTCTGAAAACATAATCTTTTTTTGTTGCATAGTTGTTGAGATTGTAAAAAGCCCAAACAGATTAATTCAAATGCATTTTCTGTTGATAAGAAGTGCAAAGAATGTAAGTTCTAAATGTGCGTTCAAAATGAGTATATCATTGTTGCCTCAAATGCAGTCCTTCCTGATTTTATCATATTAAGGCAAAGCATTCTCTGCAAAAATAAATGCCTAACCAGACCTAGTTTGGTAAACTCATTGTTAAACAGGGCAGGACAATCTCACATACTAAAGTTTTTGATATGGTAATAATAATTAGTATTGAAATGATACATGCCTTATTTTTAAACTATTAATCCCTTCGTGACGCTAGGATGTTCTATGCTGTCCTGATTTTAGTGTACCTAAAAGACGCTAGGAGGCCAAAGAACATCCAGCGTTAAACAGTTCATCGCGGCTCCTGCTGCACGGACATGCAGCAGGATCCTACCTGTCGGATGAGGCCACTTTTAGTAGCCTCACTCTGACAGGGAAAATGTAGTCGGTGGGCTACATTTTACTTGATCGCGCTGTGCCCGAACTTCCGGGTTCGGACAACCCATGCTTGACGGAGGTATCGCGATCTTTTGGCAGGGACCAACAGGGTCTGTTAAGACCCTGATCAGGTCTCTGCCATAGTGTTCCTGAGAAGGTGATCGGTGGCCAGGAATAAAAAACATGACGGTTTTTTTTTTGGTTTTTTTTTATGCCTTTTTCTGCTTTTTATACTGGTAAAATGATAAATAAAGTGACGTTTTGGTGCTTGTATCGTCTGGGATGCAAGCACCATGCGTCACGAAGGGGGTTAAAGGGACAGTCTAGTCCCCAAACTTTGGTGCATGTTGAAGACTACTTGTATAGTGCACAGGCCTTTTGTCTTAGTGTCATCTGATGCAGGCCTTCTGCATAAATCACATTTTTAATATTTGACTCAAGCCATCCCCTAATGATTACTCTGCATGCCGGTGCAGGATCACTGATTATATAGACACTGAGGATATAAAGTTTTGTTTCATTAGTCACTTTCTGTGCTGTTGGAAAAAATACATTTTGTGGACTGTGATAAACTTGCTATTGTACACAGTAGGATCTCTTCACAGTGCAACACATTGTCTGATTGACATCACTAGAGATACAGGAAATGCCATTCATTTGAATGAAATTATACTCATTGGTTCCTGCAGGAAAGTGTGGGCAGTCCTGGTTTCTTGCAAACTGCTGTAATTTCAGAATTTCATCTAGCTGTAAGTATTTAAAATTTTAAGCAATGCAAAATGTAAAAATGCATTTTAAAGTACTTTGAAAGGACATTAATATGCATTAACATTTGGAAGATGCATTTTGAGCACCAGACAGCTCCTTTAAGAAAAACTTATCTTTTTGTTACTTAGAGCTATAAAAATATTGTGTGTTGTAAAAAAAAAAAAAAACTATGGTTTATTAACAAACAATTCAAAACTTCTTACACTATAAGGTTTTACACACAGGGAGAATTGCAGTAAATTGAGACTGGAATCTCAAACTTAAGGCCAAAGTAGCTGAGTTTGAAAAATTCTTCCATTCAGCTGCATTGGAGAATTCTCCCATCTCTGTTACTTTGGCCTAAAGTTGGAAATTCCTTTAAATTCTCTCCTTATTGAGTAAACCCTTATTCTTTTTTCCCTTTTGCTAGTGGAAGTTAAATCCAAAAGAGGACAGGAAGTTGTTAATTGCAAGGGTATTTGCAGTTTTAAGTAGACTTGCCAATTTAGATATTTTTATATTAACTCCTTCATGATAATTGACGTGCCAGGCACAAACATAGCTTTTGTAACAATTAACAATTGAGTGATCATAGCAGCCATTTGAAAATGGTGACGCTGTGTGCACAAATGAGCTTAGGAAGCAAACAAAAGTTCTAAGCTCTGATGGTGTTGCGGAAATGCCTCGCTAACGAGGCACTTACCAACACCTATAATTAAAGCCTACCCGTTGGTGATGAGCTACCAGATTCACTGGTAGAAGTGAGTGCTGCCAGATATAGTTGGCACTGCCCGTCTACTGGCAAGAGCAGCAGAAGTGATGTTTTTTTTCTTCACTTCCGTTCCTCTAGGGAGCATTAAAGATATGTCAGCGCACCCAATCAGTGTGCTGATATATCTGGTGAGCACTCACCAGCCTGAGTCAAAGGCAGTATAGCTTTTTACAAGTGTGGATCAGCCCCTCTCTTTCCTCACTTATGTTTTCGTGATGTAGAGAGACAGATCTCTATTGTGTGAGTTTGTTTGGTAAGTTTTAATAAATATTTTTGAGCAAGTTCCCCAGGGTCCATGCCGTTGCCGATGTGGGCCGTTTGCTGCTTTGGAGAATATAATACTAGATCTAAAGAGGCAGCTGACAACACTGAGGGACATAAACAACATGGAGCAGAGTTTGCTGCTCACAGAGCTGGCATTGGCTGGGGCCAGTGTAGAGGAGGGTGATGATAGAGAGGCAGATGTTTCTAGGGTAGAGAGCTGGGTAAGCTGTGTAAGGGGAAGTAGGGGTCGGAGAGCTAGGGAGGCTTGTTCTGGGCTAGTTCACCCCAACATGTTTGCCAGCTTGTGTGAGGATGCTGGGGAAATTAGCTCAGAAGAGGCATTTCTGGGGCAGGCTGACTCTCCTATCAGCCAGGTGAGTAGCCTTCCCAGCACATTTGGGAGCCAGGACACTAGGAAGGCTAGACATATACTGGTGCTAGGGGATTCTATTATTAGTAAGGTAGATAGGGTAATCTGTCGCCAGGACCCTGAATGCCGAACTGTATGTTGTCTCCCGGATTCTCGGGTTCAGCATGTTACAGACCACATAGACAGATTGTTGGGAGGGGCTAGGGATGATCCAGCGGTCTTAGTACACATTGGTACTAATGACTCAGTTAATGGTAGGTGGGGGGTCCTTAAAAATGATTTTAGGGAAAGGACCTCCAAGGTAATATTTTCTGAAATATTTCCAGTACCGCATGCTACATCAGGGAGGCAGCGGGAGCTTAGGGAGATTAATGCGTGGCTGTGTAGGTGGTGTAAGCAAGAGGGATTTGGGTTCTTGGAGCACTTGGCAGACTTTGCAGTCAGCTATAGACTCTATGGACGGGATGGACTGAACCTCAATGATGAGGGGCTGTAGTATTAGGGGAGAGGATGGCTAGAGGGTTAGATAAGCTTTTAAACTAGGCTTGGGGGGGGGGGAGTCAAGTTCAAAATCAAGCAATGGTAGCTAGAGTAGATTGGAAGGTGGGTCTAGCTATGGGAAAGGAGGAGGGAAAACAGTGGTGGGGTTAACATAGATGATAGGGAGGTACAATTAAATCTGTGGGCATTAAATGTTTGTCACCTAAACAGAAAATGGGTAGTAATCTTAAATGTCTTTTAGCAAATGCAAGAAGCTTGAAAAACAAAATAGGTGAGCTGGGGATACTGGTAAGTGCTGAACAGTATGATTTAATCGGAATCACAGCAACGTGGTGGGATGAGACCCATGACTGGTCAGTTAATTTACAAGGCTACTCACTTTTTAGAAAGGACAGAGTAAATAGAAAAGGGGGAGGGATTTGTCTATATGTAAATCCAGCATTAAAGAAGGTGTGCATGATGAAACTGGAACTGATGTGGAGACACTGTGGGGGGAGATTAGCATAGACACTAAAAAGAGTCTCTCATTACTTGTAGGTGTATGCTACAAGCCACCAAATATTCGCATTGAAGGAGAAGATCAGATTTTATTACAAATTGAAAAGACTGCAAACCTGAATGAAGTTTTAATCAGAGGGCGATTTTAATTACCCAGATATAGATTGGCATTTTGGCACAACTAATTCCGCTAAGGGCAGCAAGTTTCTGAACCTGCTTAATAACAAATTAATGGCACAATTAGTAGACACCCCAGCTAGAATGGATGCTTGTCTGGATTTGGTAATAACGAACAATGAGGAGCTTATCTCAAACATCAAAGTAAGAGAACGCTTGGGGAATAGTGAACAAACCATGGTTTCATTTGAGATCAATGCAAAAAAGCTATTTGGTAACAATGCCACCAAATCACTTAATTTTATAAGGTCCAACTTTGATGGACTAAAGAATATGTATACTGGGAAGGATTGTTTTCTGGATTAAAAACAGAAGACAAATGGAATTCCTTTAAGCGCACATTACAAAAATACACATCCCAAATATATACCTTTGGGAAACAAATACAAAAGACACAAATCAAAACCAATGTGACTTACCGGTAAACGTGAAACATGAAATACAAAACAAGGAAATGGCATTCAAACATTATAAAAGCAAGGGATCAGCATTATCATTTATAGAGTACAAAGTTGCCAACAGGGCCTGCAAAAAGGCAATTAAAATTGCAACATTTGAAAATGAGAAAAGAATTGCTAAGTAGAGTAAAACTAACCCCCAAAACTTTTATAAGTATATAAGTGGAAAAAAGCTAAAGGCAGAAAATGTTGGACCCTTGTTATCCCTAACAGTAAATTTGGTTAGTGAGGGCAGAGAGAAAACAGACATTTTAAATACTTTTTTTTCCCTTCTGTTTATACTAATCGATTGATGAGCCCCTGCTACCGGAAGTTACGGAACAGTCACCGCAAACATGGCTGACACAGGAAAAAGTGCTTAAGCAATTAAATTCTGTTAAAATAGACAAGGCCCCGGGGCCAGATGGTATACACCCAAGGGTCCTTAGAGAGTTAAGCATAATTCTGGCCAGACCACTATTTAAGATCTTTAGGGATTCTTTTAGTCCAGGTATAGTGCCAACAGACTGGCGAAAGGCGGATGTCATTCTAATATTCAAAATCTCTGCTGGGTAATTATAGGCCAGTGAGCTTGACATCTGCAGTGGGGAAATTATATGAAGGATTGCTAAGGGTATACACTCAAGAATACATCTTGAATCAGAATATAATTAGTAAACGTCAACATGGTTTTGTGAAAGACAGGTCTTGTCAAACAAATGTAATATTCTATGAAGAAGACTGTAAAAATATATATTTACAAGTTAATGGTAAGACCTCACCTTGAATATGCAGTATCCAGTCCGTAAAAAGGATGTTGTTGAACTAGCACAAGTGCAAAGGAGAGCTACAAAATTTAAAAGGGTATTGGAGCATCTTAGTTATGAAGAGTGACTTAAATAATTGCATTTATATACGTTAGAAAAAAAGGCATTTCAGAGGGAAAATGATAACATTATATTATGTGCAGGGCCAATATAAAGAGCTCTCCAGTGACCTGTTCATTAACAGAAATGTACAAAGAACAAGAGGTCACCCCCTGAGACAGGAAGAGTAAAGATTTCATAGACAGCAGAGGAAGGGATTATTTATGGTAAGGACAATAATGTTATGGAACTCACTGCCAAGAGAGGTAGTTCTAACAACTTAAAAATGGTCTGGATGGTTTTTTTTTTTTAGAAAAGCCGAACATACAGGGCTTTTAATAATAGAATAAGCATCAATAATAGAGCTTATTGATCCAAGGAGAAATCTGATAGCACTTTGGAGTCGAGAAGGAATTTTTCCCCCTAGGAGGCATAATTCAATATAGCTTCCTAAGGGTTTTTGCCTTCTTTTGGATCAAAAGCTGGAAATATAGGTAGAAGTGTTGAACTTGATGGACTTGTGTCTTTTTTTCAACCTAAATTACTATGTTACTGTGATACACCCGCTAGGGGGTACGTGTAAAATACAACATTTGTATTAAGCTGTGTGAGCGCATGCATAGCAATCAGTAACAGCTGATCATTGCAAAGGCAATTTGGTGATTGCTCAGATGTACACCATTCACCTGGTCAGATCAATATTTGTAAAGGACCAATTTGGATCTGTCTCCCTCTCGTCACTCAAGAGAGAGACCAGTATTAGTGTTAGAATATTAACCCCCTTCCCTGCCATTGATAACTCCATAAGTAGTGGGAATGCACAGCAGCACATTCTTTGCTTTCTGTGAATTTTTGTGGGGCTCATTTTTTACTGTAATTTATTACAGTAAAACAAAGGCTCTTCTATGAGCTAATAACCCCTTCTTTGCTGTAGATCACTGCATAGACATTGAACCGGTTTGCATATTTTTTGGAGTTTTTTTGTTGTTACACCTGCTAGGCGCCATTTAGCCCCCAAACAAGCCAACAAACCTATGCATGGGTTGTACCACTGTACTTAGGAAATGTTACTGAACACATATTGGTGTATTGTTTGGCAGATACACATACCAGAATCTGAGAATTCATGCCTGAAATGCGTGTGTGAAAAAGAAAACAAAAAATTACTACCCAAAAGTTTGACAGAGGCTGGTAGTAGAATTATTACATGGAAAGTGTTAAAATACCACCATTTGAAATATCCTGGGATTTCTACTTTTCAAAAATATATAGTTGATTGGGGTCAAATATATTGTCTGACTTCAAAAAAATTCCAAATGGTACATGGGCACAGGAAATCTAAAAAGTGCACCTCCCACTTGTGGCCTTTAAGTTCCTCTGCACTCATGAGAAATAGTAGAATCTATTTAGAAAGTTTTTGCATTAGCTTTTGAAGATTTGTAAAAGATTTTGCAAATAAAAGACAGAAAATGTGTGTTTTGTTTTTTTATTTTACACGTTTTACCATATATCTGTTCTGTTTTCATATACATTATTTGATCAAATCGTATCTAAAGAATGCCCTTCTTGTCCCGATAAAAACAATATATAATTTGTATGGGTACAGCAAATGACAAAGATGAAAATGACAGCTCTAACTTTTACATGAAAATACTTTACACATCTACAAACGAAAATAAAAAAATATGCTAAATTCACTCTATTTGACCTGGAGTTAGAATTACCCATTAGTTACGTGTGTGTTTTTTGTTGTTATAGGGCAATAACTCAAGGTAGTGCTTTTTCCCTCCTACAGTGACCTTTTTGACCCCAACACTAGCACTTACCCTAGTATACTTTTTTTTGTATCTCAGTGTAATGTTGTTGACTGCCTTTAGAGCCAGTCTATCAACAGTAAAGTGTTACGGAAATGATATCTGATCATTTCCGTTGCTTGTGCCGGCTCCAGGGCAGCGCCACGGAATTTTGATATATTGCTTTGCAGACAATTTTCTATTCGGCTCCGCCAACAAAAATCTACCTTGGCATTATTGGAAATGAAGTCTATATTAGGTTAGACAGATCTTTGCTACCCTGCTGCTGTGGGCTCCTTGCTACCCTGCAAAACACACTTCTTCTTTTTTTTTTTTTTTTTTTTAAAACATGTGACTAACATGTCACTGGTCCTCTAGGGGATAAACTTTTAAATATAATCAGAGGTGTTCCTCATGACAAGCCACTTGTCCTGACACAAAAAAAATATTTTAATCAAAACCATATTTAAATAATGTCTTTATTGATAGCAGGAGACGGACATCAACAATACTTAAATGCAATCAACAAATGCAAGTAAGTAGTGAGCTTAACCCCTTGGCGACACAGGACGGACTAGGTCCGTCCTGTGTGCCGAGGCGTTAGTGACACAGGACGGACCTAGTCCGTCCTGTGTCAAAACGAGCACTGAAAGCGGAGTTTTTCCGCTTTCAGTGCTCTGATGGTATTGTAACGATGCCTCCATGTGGAAGCATCGTACAATGCTAAAAAAAAATGCCCGTCGGCATTTCGATCGCTCCGGAGAGCGATCGAAATGCCGGTTTTAAAGGCACAGTGCCTTTAAAACGCGGACATTTAAAAAATGAGCATAGGAAGCGAATCTTTCGCTTCCTATGCTCAGAAAGTGTTTCTGATTGCCTCGCAAGTCGAGGCAATCAGAAACACTAAAAAAAAATGCACGATCTTGGTCACTGAGTGACCAAGATGGTGCTGCCCTTCTAAGGGCAAGAGCACAGGAGGCAGGAAGTACCTGCTTCCTGTGCTCTCTGGCTGTCACACGATTGCCTCTTCACAGAGGCAATCAGTGACTGACAGGCACACTGACAGGCAGTGGGGATGCTCTCCTGAACATCCCCACTGACTGGTCAGATCAATATTAACCCTATATTGATCTGACCAGTTATGATCTGCCTCCCTCTCCTCACATTTTTTTTAGTGAGGGAGAGAGACAGATCAAAGTTATAAAAGTAAGTAAAAGTAAAAAAAAACAATAAATACACAACACACAAATAATAAAACAATAAAAAAAAGTTATTAAAGCAATTCCCTGTGTTTAACCCCTTCCCTGCCACTGATCTTGCATAAGCAGTGATCGTGCACATCAGCGCATTTATTTTTGCTGTTTGTGCATTTTTTAGGGGTTAATTTTTTTTGTACTGTAATTTATTACAGTACTAAAAAGGCTCTTCTAAGAGTTATTAACCCCTTATTTGCCGTCGATCACTGCTTACGCAATGATATTGACGCCAAAGCAATTTTTATCTGTCTGCATATTTTTTTTTTTTTTTTTACACATACCCGCTAGGGGATTACATGTAAAGTAAAAATATTTGAGATTTTTTTTTTAAGCTGCCTGAGCGCATAGCGATCAGTAACAGCGAATTAGTGGCAAAGGCGGTTTGGTGATTTCTCAATTAAGCTGGTCAGATCAAAATTAATTGGATCAATATTCACAAATATTGATCTGCCTCCCTCTCCTCACTTACATTTTTGTGACGGAAAGAGACAGATCAGTATTAGTGATATAAAATAACATTTTATAAAATTGGCAGGTTTTATGAAAGTCTTTCACTGTGTATTAACCCCTTCCCTGCCATTCATCACTGTGTAAGCAGTAATCTTGCACAGCAACAGTATGTTTTGCTGTCTGCACTGTTTTATGGATTAATTTCTTTGTAATGTATTACAGTACTAGATAGGCTCTTCTAAGAGCTATTAACCCCTTCTTTGCTCGAGATCACTGCTTACGCACTGATTCTGAGGCCGCGGACTCAGGGTTCGATTTTGACCCTATTCAGCTTTCTGATACATCATCTAGCGATGTATCGGTGGCTGCTGAGCCCTTGCCACAAGTAGTGATGGGGGTCTACCGATAAAAAAATATATGGTTTGGTGGGGGTAAATTTCATTGGCTGGCTTCAAAGATATATCCCATAAAGGACACGGACGCAGGTTGACTACATGTCAAAATTCCAAGTTGGAATTTTGAGATGCGCATCTCACAAATGTTGCCTTCTAGCCAAAAACAAACCAACAAACCTATGCATGGGTGCTATCCCTGTACTCGGGAGATGTTGCTGAACACATATTGGGTTGTTGTTTGGCAGTGACATATACCAGAATCTGTGAATTCATGCATGAAGTACAATGCATGTGGAAAAAAAACTCCCAAAAAAGTACTACCACAAACTTTTACAAAGGCTGGTGGTAGAATTAGTACCTATACAGTATTAAAATACCACCATTTGAAATACCTTAGGATGTCTATTTTCCAAAAATATATGGTTTGATGGGGTAAAATTCATTGGACGGCTTCAAAAATGTTCCAAATGGAACATGGGCGCAGGCTGACTACATGTCAAAATTCCAGGTTGGAATTGCGCACCCTTTGACAGGCTTCAAAAGTGTCCCAAATGGAACATGGGCGCAGGCTGACTACATGTCAAAATTCCAAGTTGGAAATGCACCCCCCCCTAAACGTGGCCTTTTAGCCCCCAAATAATCTAACTAACCTACACATGGGTGGTATCCCTGTACTCAGGAGATGTTGCTGAACACATATTAAGGTGTTGTTTGGCACTGACACATAATAGGATCTGTGAATTCATGCCCGATGTACAATGAATGTGAAAAACAAATTACTATCCATAACATTGACATAGGCTGGTGGTAGAATTAGTGCATGAAAAGTGTTAAAATACTACCATTTGAAATACCCTAGGGTGTCTAGTTTTCAAAAATATATGGTTTTGTGGGGTAGAATACACTTTTTGGCTTCAAAAATGTCCCAAATGGGACATGGGCGCAGGTTTTCTGCACGTCAGAATTCCAAGTTGGAAAACCAAAAAGCGCACCTCTCAAATGTGGCCTTTTAACCCCCAAATAACCTAACCAACCTATACATGGGTGGTATCCCTGTACTCAGGAGATGTTGCTGAACACATATTGAGGTGTTGTTTGGCACTGACATATAACAGGATCTGTGAATTCATGCCCAAAGTACTATGTATGTGAAAAAAAATTACTATCCATAACATTGACATAGGCTGGTAGTATAATTAGTGCATGGAAAGTGTTAAAATACTACCATTTGAAATACCCTAGGGTGTCTAGTTTAAAAAAATATATGGTTTTGTGGGGTAGAATACACTTTCTGGCTTCAAAAATGTCCCAAATGGGACATGGGCACAAGTTTTCTGCATGTCAGAATTCCAAGTTGGAAAACCAAAATGCGCACCCCCTAAATGTGGCCTTTTAGCCCCAAAACAAACCAACAAACCTATGCATGGGTGGTATCCCTGTACTCAGGAGATGTTGCTGAACACATATTGAGGTGTTATTTGGAAATACCCCTTCACATTTTAAGGTAATGTTTACCTAAATTGCAATATATGTGAAAAATTAAAAAAAAAGATTTTTTGCTGCAAACTTTGGCATAGATTGGTGGTAAAATGGCTACATGAAATGTGTCAAAATACCCCAAGTTAAATGCCCTGAGTTGTCTAGTTTTCAAAAATATGTACATGTTGGGGGTCATTCATGGATTTAGTACAGAAATCAGTGTTACAATGTCACTATCGCTAATTTTGAAAGAAAGGATTTTAAAATAGCTTTGCACCACTTATAGTTCTGGCCCTGTAACATGAATAAAAAAGCACAAAAACATAAAAACATGGGCTATTTCTGAACTCAGGACATATATTAGAAACTTTTTAGCAGTGTTTTTTTGTTGTCTCTTGTACATGAGTATACGATTTTTCAAATAAAAGTCATAAAAAAATAATTTTTTCAATTTTTTTGCCATATTTTATTATTTTTTTTACATCAAATTATATGCTATTATCAAAATAATGGTATCAAAAGAAAGCCCTTCTTATAACGATAAAAACGATATATAGTTTGTGCGGGTACACTAAATGAGACAGAAATAAATTACAGCAAAACACAAACACCTCAGAAATGTTAAAACAGCCCATGTCACCAAGCGTTGGACAAGCCAAAAAAGTCATGTCACTAAGGGGTTAAACAGAACAGATTTCCAAATGAGAATTGTAGTTTACTTTATAAAAACTAATGCACACAATCATTTGTCCATGCAAGCACACATTTATCCATACATGCACTCAGTTATATACCCATACAAGCACAGAGTCACTTTTCAGGAAATCATGCATTATATTATATCGGAACACTATTAAAGGGACATTCACCTCTTGGAATTACCTAGTAAGAAAACTGTCTCATTCAGTGGCACTAGCCGCTTTTATTTAATAAAATATCTCTAGAGAACCACTGACAGTCCTAACATGTCACTGGTCCTGTGCGGAATAACTTCTTATTTTTATAATTTTAAAATTGATTTTATTCACATTTTTATTTTTAATAAATTTGTTATACCTTTTCCCATAACGTATACAAGGTTATGGAATTTTTTCCTGTTTTTTTTTCCCCCACATATGCCTACCAAAGTCTAGATTTGAGAGACATCCAGTCCAGCATTTGATACTTATTTTTATTTAGCACGGACCCTAGGGCTAGTACGAATCCTAACTCTAGGGTTAGAATGAAAAACAGGTTTTTATTTTTTATACTTTTTATTTTTTTATTTAACAAGCCGTAACTCTAGTGTTGGAGCGAAAAAAGGTTTTTATTAAAAGTCTGAGGGGAAGCATGGGAATGCTTGGGGGACCATGGGCAGCCTGCTAATTATATCCTTAGTCTTGATCACTGTGGAGCAGGGAAGACTATAGCTGTCAAAGCAGGTACCTGCTTTCACAGCTGTAAACATCGCTGTGATTGGCTGTCACAGAGAACGGATGTCCGAGGGGACGTCAGCAGACATGGCTGAAGTTCCTCACTACCAAGACCATTCATGTCAGCCATGTCATTTTTACCATTATCGTGGTGTGCCAGCATGTATACCACAATCAGTGATCACGAAAGGTGATAACCCCGCTTCATGTCCACAGCAGGGCCAAATGAAAGAATTAAAAAAACTACCTGTTTGGCACCTGGAACTGCATGCCCTGGGAATCGGGTGATAGCAATTGCACATCCCTGTATAATATTTCTATAATTTATATATAGATCATTTTGTTTGCCCTAAAACTAGCTAAAATGTGTGTGTATAGATTTTTTTTTTCTAAGAAAAAGAAAAATCCTGGGGGTGTGCTTGGGAACAGGAACGAATGCTGCCCTTAGTGTAATTTTGCTGAAGCACTACTGCTGTAGGGTAGGGAGAGACTAAAACGGTCAAAGCCAGGAACTGACTGTTATATGTATCCGGTGATACATCCGGTGTATCGCTGTGATTGGCTTGGTGGGTATACTGTGATGCTGGAAGTACTAGGAATGTTTTATGGGAGGGAATTAAGCGGATGATCTTAATTATCTTTTGGCCAATTTATGTTATGGTTATATAATTGTTGTCAAATTTATTAGGGCTAGAAGGGCACAGTTTTTATTTTTTAAACATTTCTTTATGAAACTATAAAGGTCATTAAAATAAAGACTTCTACAAACAAGTTAAAATAAACGTTTTCTAACGTTTTCAGTTGCAAAGGGGTTAATTGCAAATGTTTGTCTCTATTTTTGTTTTTATTTATGTCTCAAAGAATAAAACAATGCTTAAGTGTACACATAGGCCATTTTATGCTATTGTTTGATTAAAGTAAAGTTCTTTGGTGAGCCCACTTGAAGTATAGAGCTCACATAAGAGCTGAAGAGCATTCCACTTTACATGAGTGCACACATGCATCAATAAAAATACATGTAACATTAAGTATATACACCTCCCCATCAACATCCACCTATGCTACTTAAAAAAATAAAAAGGTATTAAAACCCCAGTTCAACCTTTTCTTATTTAATTGGCTTTTTCCACATGCTTTTGGATTTTTTTTATTCAATATCCTGGTTATGCTTTCAGTGAAAACAATAATATTGTTTTAAAGAAGAAAAACATTGATAATTCTTAACTATTAAACCTTTGCAGCCATATTTCTGTGCAACACAGCTTTTATATATATTTTTTCTTTGCAGTACTCCCTGATCACCATCAATGGCAGACAACTCCTCTGGCCACTGTCATTAAAAGAAAAGTACCTAACAAATATCGTATCCGAGCACAATTGCGGAGTTTTGAACCCCGAAACCTCTATCAGTCTGTTAAACTTCATTGCACCAAGTGTAAATCATTGTAAGTATTTGTTATACATTTAAAGGACAAATAAACGTTTTTTTTTTAACCCTTGCTTCCCTTGTATGGTTTAAAAAATATGTCCCACTTCCTCAAAGTAAACCCAATGTGTATCTTAATAGATACATGCGTGTTTACTTTCTGCTTTGTCATGCGTACATTTATAGATATTTGTCTTCTTAGATTATATTTTACCATTAAACACTTGTTTACATTTGTGTTAGACACTAATATTTACTTGTCCAAGATGGCATGATTTGAAGTTGGAGGATGGGTCACTAGGCCATATAATGTGAAAATACCACTTTCAGAAAAAAAGATAATTGGAATTATCTTCTGGTATAAAAATGTAAAATTTTTCATAGTTAAAAAAAATAAAAAAAAATATATATACATGCATTTGTTGACCTATTCTACATGTTGTTCAGGATAGGGTTATGAGCACAATATGGTTGCCTGGAAGACCATATTTTACTTACAAAAGAAATCATATCTTCTGAACGAATAAACAGAAGATTTCATCCCTTTGTCTGATGAAAAGATTGTCAGGTTCCTAATTAATTACTCCGCCCCTTAGTGCATACTATAAATTAATTATAAGACATGGGTTTCCAACATGAATCCCATCTAACAGCATGGTGCAATTCAATTGACTTAACAACACTTTAGCCCTATAAATGTGTTGTTTTCTTTGAATACAGTTGAATTAAACCTTTTTGGGATTGCTTTCCTATTGCTGCCAAATAACCAAAAAAAATTATATGGCTAACTAGCTATTTTTATCTCCTGTTGTGACTTAAACTGTCCTCTAAATTGTATGAATAATCTTTAGATCCTCCAATCAAACCAAAATGTGTGATGTATTATTACAGCAAAAAATGTTTTTATCCCAACTGAAAACTGTACTTGCAATGTGCACCTGCATATAATGCTTTGTAGCCTGTACAAAACATTCATTTGCATAAATTGTACAGACAGCCCCCTGCAGAGTCTAGGCCTAGGGCAACATGTCTAGTAACAAATTATTTTGCTTGGAGTGGACTTTTAAGAATTTAATAGCACAGGTTCTTTTTGAAACAAAAAATAACTTTTTAATTCTGTCTACATTAAAACTTCGCAGACTTAGAAGTGCACACTTATTCTCGATTTTGTTTGTTAACTGTAATAACATTTGTAATTTGTCTTTTTTTTTGCCTTCTCTGGTTTTTTTACACTCCTACAGGCAAGATATTCCAGATGAGAAGGATTTAAACATTCAGTTTCAAAAGTATTTCAACTCCTGTCTAAATCCAAATGTCCAGAATGCAGCATGGTATCAATCAGCAGCATGGACAACAAATAATGAAAGAAATAGGTCTATAGGTATTCATTTTGTAAAAAAACATGACATGCAGCAAAACCCAGAGGACACATTAATTATGATAGAAGGTAAGGACGGGTATAATTTATGTGTTCAGAAATTATCTATCGAATGCATTGTTTGTGTGGAAGTCTAATTTATAGTATATTTTTTTCCAAGTACATATTCAAATCAACTAGAGCCACTAGGTGTCAGTATGACTGCATGGAAGTTGATGCAGTTAAGCCTTTGTTTGGATGAACATTAGATACAGGCAGCTAATAAAGATATATGGATTTCAGATCATCATTTTTTTTCTTCTGTATCTTCCTGTCGTTCCCATTGCCTGGTTTTCTTAAAATTCATAGATTTTTTTTTAATATAAAAATGAATAACCGGAACATCCCATAGCTTATACATACAAATTAGATCATGTATCAAAAGAGATTCACTCATGTAAACATGTGAATGTAGAGAATACAAAATTATGAAAAATGATTTGTACATTGTGTTAGCACGCCTTAAATGTTTAGTGATTCTAGTATGAGAAAAAACTGGCACATACTTTTAATGGAACATACCAGCTTAACCTCTAAATGGCAGGCGCCATGCTTCTCTGAGAAGCAGAAAGACTGATCTGCTAGCACAGTGAGATGAGATCTCTTAGGTGACCTCAAAAGTGTCCCTTTAATAACATTCCAAAAAAACTAATTTAAGTGTTTAATTTCACCAATGTGGACAACGTTTCAACCCTATTGGGTCTTTGTCAAGCCTTAACCATGTGTACAGACTATATAAACATATAAAAAATACATAGTTTGTTCTGTTTTGAGATATACCGTATTTGCTCGATTATAAGACGACCCCCCCAAACTTTGGATATTCCTTTAGGAAAAAAACTAAAAGCCTAAATATAAGACTACCCTATAGGAAAAAAGTTCAACTTGTATATATTAACATGTAAATTGCTTTTTTAATAAAAAAATGATATAAAAAAAAAATGCATTTATTGTTTTTATTTCCTTTTATGTGCCAATGCTGCCTCTCTCTTTCCCTTGCCCCCAACTTTGTCTCTCTCTCCCCCCCCCCTTAGTGTTGTCTCTCTCTCTCCCCCTCCCTTTGACTCCCCCCTTGCCTCTCTCTTCTCCCCCCCCCCCCCGTGCCCCCTCCCTCCCCTTGTCTCTCTCTTCCTTCCCTTGTCTCTCTCTTCCCCCCTTCCCACCCCTTGTCTCTGTGTCTTCCCCCCTTCCCTCCCCTTGTCTCTGCCTGCCCTTGTTGCTCTGGTCCCCTCTCCCCTTGTTGCTCTGGTCCTCCCTCCCCTTCACCTTGTTCTCTTTCCCTGGTGGCTAGTGGGGGCAGCCGGGGGATGTCTGCACGATACGTGCAGACATCCTCCATGCTGCCCGACACCTCCGTCTATTATGACGGACAGCCCGATTCTCCCTGGTGGCTAGTGGGGCAGCAGAGGATGTCTGCGCGATGAGCGCAGACCTACCCTGCTGCCGCCCGGCACGACCGCCGGGACTTTTATGACGAAGCCGGAAGTACCCGGCTTCATCATAGAAGTCCAGGAGGTCGTGCCGGCCGGCAGCAGGGGGAGTCTGCGCTCATCGCGCAGACATCCCCTGCTGTTAGAGAGGGGGATCCAGGTCCCCTGCAGCTCTGCTGGGGACCTGGATCCATGTCTTAAAGTCTGACCTCAATTTGAGGTCAGATTATAAGACGACCTCGATTTATAAGACGAGGGGTAGTTTTCAGATTTTATTTTCGGAAAAAAACCTCGTCTTTGTATTTCGTTTTTTCTTTTTGTGATCATTTTCCTTTTAATGCCGAGTATTTATAGTTTACTAGCTCTTGCTCAGAGACCATTGCACCATACAGACCTCAGTTAGACACGTGCTGAAACCTCACTCTAATTGCCTGTGCTCACACTAATTTGTCAGTGCGAGACATCCACTAGATCAGCTGGAAAGTGAACCTGGTATGTTTCTAAAATTACACACGTTTGGTTTACTTTGCAGAAGGGACCCTTTTTATTTTTAACCTCTTGTTTCTACGCAAAGATATTTTTTTTTTTTTAGTGGATATGTGATTCACAAAGGTGCGGATGACAATGTTCCCTTCAGGAAAGGAAGTGATTTCATGTAAAGAGAAAATATGTTTAAAATGTGAATGTTTTCTCCTGTGTTAGATATCATCAAGTCGCTTATCAGGCCACAAGATGATGTCATACACAGAAGAAACCACATTTAAAACACATTTTCTTTCAATGTATTCATGTACTTGCAATTCTGCAAATACAATATAGAGATCATGTTTGATATTTTTACCTTCTAAATCCGCATTATATACTAAGTTGTAATGCTATCTATTTCCAATTGCTTCTAGGTGGAACTTTCCTGGAGATATACAAACTCTCAAGACATTTTGGCAGCATAATTCCTGTAAAATCTAACCACGAACAACTTGAAATAGATCTAACATGTCCCTTTCTTATTCAAGGCAACAGATGGCACTATGGGTATGTTGATATAAAATGTTGTATCTTTAACAACTTTTAATGGTTTATTGTGCTGAGTATTTTTTTTGGGGGGGGGGGGGGTGTTCAGTTCATTATTGTGCAAATACATTTTAAGAGAGCTAATGTTTTTTTAAAAGGCTCTTTTTACCTTACAGAACATAGGCGAGCCAAAGAAATCAGTATTTTTTTTTTATCTCAAAACATCCACATTTAATGCAAAACTATCTGAGAACTTTTTAGTTTTGGTATTGTTTACCTAGTTATATTGCTAATTTTCAGCACAAGCTAAATTTAAAAAAAAATCCAATTAGAGCACATATACTGCATTTTCAGGTTTTTGTTAAAACACTGATCAAAGATTTAAAAATTAATAAAAATGAGTATGTTTGTCTTCATATGCTCACTAAATTCACAAAGTTTGTGTAGCTCTGTTGGAGACGGCAGACCAAAATGTTCGGGTTCGGCAGGTTCAGCCGAACTTCGAAAAAATGTCCGTGCTCGAACTTGACCCCGAACCCCATTGAAGTCAATGGGGACACGAACTTTTGGCCACTAAAATGCCTCTAAAAAAGTCCTGGAAAGGGCTAGAGGGCTGCAAAATGAAGTAAAATGTGGGTAAGAGTAGGACAAGTGCCCTGCAAGCAAATGTGGATAGGGAAATAACTTCAAATAACATAAAATACATACAAATTACAAATACAGCTGAGCCATAAAATAGCACTAGATGGAATCTTTGATTTTAGCTTTGTAAAAACATAAATCTAAAGCATGGCTGCCAGGAGGATCAACAGAATTATCCATTTGAGAGAGGGTTGGAGTGCAGGGTATTCTCTTTCAGTTTGTACTAAGTGACCCATAAGTTGAGGAGGTGGTGACCGTGGCGGTGTAGGTGGAAGCGGCGCTGGAGGAGGAGGAGGTAGCCAGAATTTTGCCACTCAATATGCCAGGATTATGCCCCTCAATATCCCAGGATTTTGCCCCTCAATATGCCAGGATTATTATGCCACTCAATATGCCAGGATTTTCCCAAACAATATGCCAGGATTATTATGCCTCTCAATATGCCAGGACTTAGCCACCCAATATGCCAGGATTATTATGCCCCTCAATATGCCAGGATTATGCCCCTCAATATGCCAGGATTATGCCCCTCAATATGCCAGGATTATGCCTCTCAATGTGCCAGGACTTAGCCACCCAATATGCCAGGATTATTATGCCACTCAATATGCCAGGATTTTCCCACACAATATGCCAGGATTATTATGCCTCTCAATATGCCAGGACTTAGCCACCCAATATGCCAGGATTATTATGCCACTCAATATGCCAGGATTTTCCCACACAATATGCCAGGATTATGCCCCTCAATATGCCAGGATTATTATGCCTCTCAATATGCCAGGACTTAGCCACCCAAAATGACAGGATTATCCCTCTCAATATGCCAGGATTTAGCCACCCAATATGCCAGGATTATTATGCCACTCAATATGCCAGGATTTTCCCACACAATAAACCAGGATTATGCCCCTCAATATGCCAGGATTATGTCTCTCAATGTGCCAGGATTTAGCCACCCTCTTCCTTCCCCCTTACTTACCTCCTCGCTGCTGCTCTGTCTCCCGGTGCTGCAGGTCCGTGGCTGTAAGGGAAGCGTTGTGCGTTCCCGTCCAGCCAATGCGCATCCAATAAAGTTTGTTTATGTTCCGCATCGGCTTGAGGAGAGCACACAATGCTTCCCTCACAGCCACGGACCTGCACCGGGAGACAGAGCAGCAGCGAGGAGGTAAGGAAGGGGGAGGATTTTTTTTTTCCTAGGCGGCTGCCTTACAGGTGGCTCCGGCCCTGCCGAACTCCAACACGAACATACAGTGGAATGTCTGTGTTCGGGTCCGTGGTCCAAAAACCGTAATGTTCGGTACAAACCCGAACAGTGCGGTTCGGGTTCGCTCAACACTACTAGAGGCTACAAGATTTGTGATAGGGAGTTGTAAAAAATATTGCAATTATTGCTGGCACAAAATTCTGATTATTGAAGTTTGTTCACCAGTATCTACAATGATTACATGTCCCCATTTTAGGTGCAGAAACTGTTCTAATGTTAAAAGTTTAGAAACACTCACTTCCTTATCCAATGGAGCTTCCTGGAATGACTGTGAAATAGCAAGAGGTAAGTAAGCCTTTGTGGAATAGAATACAATGAGATGTAATGAGGTTTTTTTTCTTACATTTAAATCTCATTACCATCTGTTGTATAGAGTACCTAGCTCTCTGCTGAACGGGGTTTTACCCAAAGTGCATTTTTTTCAATGTGCTTATTTTTTTATTTCTATATTGTCCTTGTAAGGAAGCCCCTTGATGTTTTTTTTAATAGCACTGACCATCATTGTTTCCTAAGTTTAGTACCTTGCACTGTTAATCCTCTTTCTACAGAACATGAGAATCATATTATTTGTCTTAAAAATAGGGGTGGTGATATAAATTCATGGTGCATATTTTTGTCACCTTCAGAGTTAAATATGAAATAAGTTTTTATTTTTAATTTTAGCCCTGGGTGTTAAACAATTAAGGCACGTGTTTGTTATGTGTCTGACGTTGGAAGATGAAACTGGATTACTCAATGCCTACCTGTGGAATTTTTCTGTGAGTACAATTTGCAAAATAGTCCTCTGGCAATTAATTTTTAATAATTAGATATTGCAGTGTTGGTTCTAAATGTCCACTTTTTGCTATATGTGTATTTTGTTTTATAATTTCCAACCACAGACAGCCATGATGTGCTCAGCAAATCATTGGATTATATGTATATTTATTTCCATAGATCAGAGAAATATTAAATACGTGGATCAGAAGCACTGAATACTTATGCATGCTCACCAATACAATTCATGTTTAATATGCTTATGAATATTAGAATAATGTTTTCTCCAGAAAAGTAAACAACCATACATATATGAAAATAGAGTTTATATTAGTTAACAAAGATGTTGGTTGAAGATTTATGCATTGGTTTTAGTGGAGTAATAAGTTATAGAGCTATACTTTAAATGGATTTAAGACATTTTTGAAAATGTTCATATATATATATGGACTGGTGTTGAAATATGTGATAGCTAAGGTGAATAAATATAGTACTGTGCTAAAGTTTTTGAGGCAGATGAGGGGAAAAAATGCTGTTAAAGTAAGAATTCACAATAGACATGTTAATAGTGTATTTTTATCAATTAGCAAAATGAGTGAAGAGTAGAAAAATCAATATTTGGTGTGAACAACCAGGGGAGTTTTGCTATTCCTCGTTCATTTTTTTTCCTCCTACACAACTTTTTCTGTTTAGTGATTGTGTTTCAACATATTAAATTGATGACTAGCACCTATTTGGCATAATTGTTCAATCATACACCTGATAAATGCCTACAAAATCCCTGCCTTTGTGCAAGTGAACATAGAAGACTGTATGCTGTTCTGAAGGGAAAGGGTGGTTACACCAAATTTTGATTTAACATGTAGCATGTACCTTTGCTTATAGCATCTCAGCCTGTTGATGATGAAGCTCAGATCAGAAATACAGACAGTCTATACCACTTAGAACTCAATCAGAGCTATGAAGCACCGGCAAGACAAGGGAACAACAGAAGTGATCATTGATCCCTTCTAAAGTTTTTGCCCACAGCAGGACAGTGCCATATTGGAAAGGCCTTATGCCTTTCAATATAGTGAATGTGATTGCTCTGAAGAATGGTCACATTGCGCTCTGGGACCGGATTTAAGTGTTGCTGAATGCCTCAAAATCGATGCATTGCAGCAACACCAGCAGAGCTTAGAAAGTGATCAACTCATCAGCTCATTTCACTTTAGGACATACCAGGTGGTACATTCCTTTGTCACTAACTGCAGTGATTTCCATGATGTACCTGTTACCTCCATTGTCACAAAAAGGTTAATCTAGTATTCTAATTTTTTTTATTTTAACTCAATGTATTAATACAGTTACAAACTCATTCAATAATATGCAGTTTAACACATCCATTTTCCAAATTTAGGAACAATTTTTTCAGATTCCTGTTTCCGAAATATGCATGGATAGCAAACTTCAAGAAGATCTGCAGAATGTATTGGATACGTTGTGCCCCTCAAGAAAAAAGCTCAGTAAGTACTATTGACCCGTGCTGATTTGGATCAAAGCAAACTTTGCTTTATTGTCTATCTACTCCTTCCAGATTGATCAACTAATGCGCTCTCCCCTAGAAGTAATTCACACCGGAGACAAAGTTTCTGATCAGTGAAAAACCTGAGGCAAACCTTTATTTCCCAGAGTGGGGGATTCCTTTTAAAGCAGGAATACGTCACAGTACAGTCATAGTTTAAAGATACAATATACGTTCAACAATTGGCTAAAAGTTGGAGGGCCTTCTTTTAAGCCCACCCTACAGAATGTGATGTCATCTTTATAGAGCTCTCCCACCCACATTCCAGCTCCATCTTGGTTACACGATGGGAGGGGGAGTGAGTAGTTTACTGAACAAAGAGGGGCTCCAGGGGGAACAGTTACTGTTACTTTAACAGTGATTCACGTGGCATGTGATAACTTGTACAAGAGCAAGTGGGAGGAGTTAGTACCGGAAGCTGGTCTTTATAAGAATGTGTTACATGAGACTTGCTCCTTAGCAGGGGGGAAGGGGTAGCTTGGATGGGAGGAGTTTCCATAGGAAGTAGCTTATTTGAACACATGTGTAAAAGATTAAACAGACAAAGGAATGCAATGCTTATACGTAAGCATCTGTAAGAAATTATGACCTTTTAGGGAAGTGTGCCAAATAAGACATAAACACAAATATATAATAGTAAAAGAGACATCTTATCCACAACAGTCCCCCCTATAAAATGGCTCTTTTTACTAACAGCTACTATCTCTAACCCTAATACTGTCCCTATAGAAAAATAACAAAAGGCTATCTTGCTCATCTGTCTGAACAGGCCTCGAACGCTTCACTGCACGGGTGGCCCATAGCAGCTTGTCCACTACTTCTCCCGCGACAGACTTTTGCCCGTAGAGACAGACGCTATCCCTGAATGCCCTTAAGAGGAAGTAGCTGTTGACTTGGTGCGGTGGGACTGTAAGGGTGTATGTGGTGTTTCATAGTCTATGTCGTCAATCTCTTGGTGAAGGAAGGTCGGGGTGGTTTGATCGATTGTCTGATCAACTGTCTTTTGTAGGCATTTCCTAAGACAGGGTAATACACAACAAACAAGAAGAACAAGGATGATTATCATTATTAAAATGGCAACACCTATTTGGGCTAGAGCACCTTGCCATCCAGACATCCATCCAAACCATTTTTCCCATGAATCCGTGGCCCCAGAATTCCGTTTCAGTTCATTGGACAAACTCTTTAACTTTTCTATTGCCAATGTTACCTTACCATTAGGGCCTGTATTATCTGGGATATAGGTACAGCATGTCATGGTGTCTGGGAATATTTTACATACTCCCCCTTTCTCTGCCAGAATCATATCTAAGGACATTCTATTCTGGAAGGTCATCTGAGAAGTTGCTTGTAATTGTTCCGCCAAACCCTGGAGGGCATCTCTGGTATAATTCACAAACCGTTGTTGATTATAATATATGTAATTAATCCAATTTACATTTTTATTGGCCGTAATGATTGGGAAAATAGATTCAAACCCTGCGGACACTTCATCCCTTGCTTTGAATTTATTCGGCACTCCCCTTGGCACTCCTATGGCATCTATATAGATATGGGGATCAAAACTGCCTTTTACAGGAGTATCTCTCTTTATTCTAGAATATGGGTGTAATGTACCTGGGGTATCTTGGTGTCCGTCAGAGATTATGTGTATAGGCATAATTACTTTAGCTAGAGCACATTCTCCCCACCATACACCTTCCAATCTAGTTCTAATCAGCATATCCCCACAAATCCAATATATGTCTCCAAGGGATCTTACGTGTTGCTGGATTAGGGCGGCTGGAATTGGGCTATATGTGGCACAGTACTTACCAGTGAAATTACCAAAGAATTGGCCTACCCCATCATATATACCGTAACAAGTGTAGTTCCCTGGATATATGGTGATACCTCTATCTGGCTTAACATCTTTAAGGATAATTGGGTATTCCTTTGTCCATGATTCACATTCCGTCCGGTCAGTTTTAATTGCAGTATAGAGACTTAGGAAACACATCTCTATCTCCGGAGGTATGTTCAAAGGGACAGTACCTAAGTGAGGCCTCGCTCCTCCACAGACATAGCAGTTAGATCTGTTGTGTTTGTTAGCATTATATCTCATCCACTCAAGCCATAAGTTAGTATCAAAGAAACCTGTCTCTACAGCCATAGTGTCCTCATACGTGGGGTTAGCTATAGCTATCATGTCTCTTAGAGTTTTGATGTGAGGCTTAAGAGGATTAATAGTCATGTGTGTGGCACCTACCCAGTCAGGTGAGTCATACACATGTATGGGTCCTTGATGTTAGGTATATCTTTGTACACTGTTGACAATAATGATGATGGAAATGTACAATTTACTACATCACAGTAATCAAATGCAAATGTGTCTACCCGTGTACTAGAGGAATTGTACCAAAAACATGATTGTCTTTGGTTATAGCCACTTGTTGGGCTTTTATCAGACCTAGCAGCAAGAAAAAATACACGTTAATAATTCATGTTATAACAGGATCTGCTTCCTCTGGAGCTGGACATATCTGGGCTCAAGGGTATGTTTTCTCAGGAACTTTTTAACCAGAACCCAATCACCAGGAAGCAACTTGTATGTGCCTGTATCAGACTTTGGATCGGACACTCTTCTGTCCACTTCACTTGATTGACATGCAGCATCCTTGATAGCTTGGTCAGCTTATGATTGCCACATGTTTCTTCCGAATTCCGTCTTCCATGAGTTTTTACTTTCAACATGGCGACTTCTTCAGGTCCTCGATAGCTGTACCAATAGTGTGGTACTCCCCCCTTGGGAAGAGGCAGAAGAGTGGCAGGATTCAAAGTGTATCTGAGTAGTAAGGAGACATTATCGGGTAACAATAAAGTTTTGAAGACGAAGATGTCTCTGTGTAGAGAGATGTTTAGGCTGAATTGCAGGGTTATATAAAGAAAACATTAAAGGATTAGATTTCTTGTGCTGGGGCAATTGGGCCGACTCTAGGCCTTTCCTTATGGGTTCTTTAAGGCCTGCAACGAAAGCAGCTGATAGCATCTGGGTGTGGGCCTTATTACATGTATTGAAACCCAGATCTGAGAAGGTTTGAGTTAGCCTAGAATTAAATCTTTCAACTGTTTCTGATTTGTCTTGAACAACATCAGTAATAGAAGTAGCCTGATCAGCTATTTTATCAAATCACCTCACTAAATACATATTTGATAGGAATCAGGCCTGTAGAAATCTCTGTCAAACAATATATCAGTAAAAGCAAAATTCCCATATTTTTCAATATTGTAATGACATCATATTCTCTAATTTAGAATAGTTCTATTTGCGATACACAATAACATTTGTGTTATCCCTTGGACTTAACTGACGTTTCAGTGGTCAGATTACATGCTTTGTCCACTGCTTAGCATAACATGTTTCCTTCTCTAAAAAACAAAACAAAAAAAGTAAAAAGTGACAATAAACATTCTTCACCATATTGCATAAACCATCAAATTTAACAATAAACCATTCTCCACCTTCTATAGACTATACTTTCCCATATATTTTTCCTTTATCTTCCAGTACAGCTATCTACTGACTCTGAAACCATTCACTAACTATATAACTTTTGAACCATCCCATTATCAACTTCTGTTTCTGTAATTTCCACAATAGAAATCAGTCTCACCTCCCAGATTTACCTGTATCTGCACTTTTTATACAATTTATAACACATCTAATTTATCTACGACAAAATGTTTCTAGCAAACTTAAGTTGGTACATGGATTTTTATTACTTTTAAGATGTGTATCATCCTTATCAATATTGCTCTGCATTTCTTTCTGTTACTTCAGCAATAATTGAAATGATTTATTTATTCTTTTAATTTATGTTTTTTTCTAGTGAAACATCAAATGTAACCAATCTCTCTTCTGTTGAACTTTTGAAGAGTTTTTCATGGGACTTCAGTAACAACACATGTGTTTTGCAGTTTCTGCAATCACAAAGTATTAACTATGTGAGTGCCTAAGCACACAAAAAAGAAAGGGAGGGGTGACAATAAAAAAGTTTCTGCCGCTTACACACCAAGAAAGAAGGAGGGGTGAACAGCAGTGAGGGGGAGAAGGACAGTTTTCAGCCAACACAAAGGATTTTTAACCATGTGACTGCTGCTTATACACCAAGAAAGAAGGGGGGGTGAAAAAGCAGGGGGGGGGAGAAGGACAGTTTTCAGCCAACACAAAGGATTTTTAACCATGTGACTGCTGCAGCACACCAAGAAAGAAGGAGGGGTGAACAGCAGTGAGGGGGAGAAGAACAGTTTTCAGCCAACACAAAGGATTTTTAACCATGTGACTGCTGTAGCACAGCTCACCTAAAGACAGAAGATAGAATAGGAGAGCAACAAGACAATAGACTTATAGTTCACAATTAACATATATGGTACCCAAAAAGACATATACAGACAAATACACAATACACAGCTGTAATTAAATTACAAACACCTTAAACTAAATGCCGGCTTATAGTAAAAAACTCAGGTCACACGCACTCAATTTCACATACAATATCTGCCGATGCCTGTTTGTATTTCTGTTTACCAACAAAAACCGCTCAAGCTTCTTAACCAAGCGGAGCAAAGAACGCCGAAAACACTCAATCTTCTGAACCAAAGTTGAGCAAAATAAAAAACCACTCAAACTTATTTTCTTAAGAAGAGCCAATAAACCACTCAAACTTCTATTCCCGAAGTGAGCTAAATAACACCATTAAAATCTCAACCGAGTTTTTTCCTTAATGGTAAGCAAGTATTACAACAGAAGTACAACAGATTCTCAGGCAAGCAGACTCTTCCACACATAAAACACACACTCAGGAATGACTAAGGCAGTAGATAGACAATTGACAGGTTCTATTCAAATAAATGGGACATTTGGGCAAACTATATACCTGTTCAGTAGTTATCCACGAGAAGCCGGGCGCAGACCCGGAGTGTAGGCCAAGACCAAAGACAGGAAAATATATAGGTAATTTACCATATGCAGAGGTGATCAGGCTCTTTTTTCCAGTCTCTGGGGGTCTCCTCTCCGGTCCTCAATGCGGCTTCCGTAGCAACATGTCCCTGTTCGGGCGCCAACTGATTTGGATCAAAGCAAACTTTGCTTTATTGTCTATCTACTCCTTCCAGATTGATCAACTAATGCGCTCTCCCCTAGAAGTAATTCACACCGGAGACAAAGTTTCTGATCAGTGAAAAACCTGAGGCAAACCTTTATTTCCCAGAGTGGGGGATTCCTTTTAAAGCAGGAATACGTCACAGTACAGTCATAGTTTAAAGATACAATATACGTTCAACAATTGGCTAAAAGTTGGAGGGCCTTCTTTTAAGCCCACCCTACAGAATGTGATGTCATCTTTATAGAGCTCTCCCACCCACATTCCAGCTCCATCTTGGTTACACGATGGGAGGGGGAGTGAGTAGTTTACTGAACAAAGAGGGGCTCCAGGGGGAACAGTTACTGTTACTTTAACAGTGATTCACGTGGCATGTGATAACTTGTACAAGAGAAAGTGGGAGGAGTTAGTACCGGAAGCTGGTCTTTATAAGAATGTGTTACATGAGACTTGCTCCTTAGCAGGGGGGAAGGGGTAGCTTGGATGGGAGGAGTTTCCATAGGAAGTAGCTTATTTGAACACATGTGTAAAAGATTAAACAGACAAAGGAATGCAATGCTTATACGTAAGCATCTGTAAGAAATTATGACCTTTTAGGGAAGTGTGCCAAATAAGACATAAACACAAATATATAATAGTAAAAGAGACATCTTATCCACAACAGTGCTATTATCTGCATTAAGAAATGTATATGTTTTTGTCCTGTGAACATTTTTTGTATTTTACCTAAATGTTTATCAAGTTTTGTTTATAACTTTTGTTCTCAATGGTGAACTGCTAACTACTTAAACTTATTGCCAACTCGTTTTCTCACACAAGCATATTTGAACAAACCAAAAATGAAATGTAATTTTGAGTGAATGAATGGAACCAGTGCACCATGGATGGTCATGCTTGGCATGTTTGACTGCAACCAAATTAACCTGAACCATATTACGAGAGCGATTTAGTGATCTTCAAGCATGTGTATCCAACCCCACAACATCTATATCTTAAATGTATGCTATGTTCAACATATCTTCTGTTAACATAGTGACCTAATTAACATAACCAATGAGCAAACATCATGCAGATTGGACCCTTCTCCTGCAAGCCTTAAACTGGGCCCCCTAGCAATTATTGAATCATTGCTTGTTTCATGCAATGGTCAGTGATCAATTAAATAGGTGGTCCTCCTATCACTTAAACCATCAACAAAGCACTTTCTGAATAACCCAAAGTTTTCTTAAAACGTCCTTCTTACTAACATCCCACTTATGGCCAAAGTTATCCCAGCTCCACAAAGAGTACTATGACCTGTTTGACATTGTTCAATCAGGACAGACAAAGTCATGAAACTAAAACATTGGTGGTTAAAATCTCAGATGATCTCCAATAGGGGCAAGAGTCAAGACTATATCTACCCCTTCTCACACCCATCAACATGCAATAGTTACTAGGTGATTGAAAATATATGGTAATAGATGATGGAAGTTGCCATACTTTGGGTAGCCACACTGAGATGTGCACCATCATTCCTTAATAATTGCAAATGTGGTCATAATCTTGGGCGACAACTCGTTACCCCAGTATTTGGTGTTACATTGTATTAGAATTCATGAAAGCATGGCAACTGCCAGTCCGAGGCTAAACTGACATCAAAAGTACATGCCAGTTTATCCGCATACTAGTGGCACTAGATTTTTCACTTGTGCTACTGTATTAGAAGCACAAGTGGGGGGAAAAAACTTTAGTTGTCGTTTTTGAGGTATTATTCACAAAGACCAATTTCATGTACCTGGAAATCTGTGATGCTTATAATTTTCTATAGTGCTATTTATAATTTGCTTAACCGTTCTCTAACCTGAAAACACTTTACAGAACATAGGAGAATAAATAGGTATATATTTTGTAGGCATAATTATGACCAAAATATGAAAAATGTATAATTTTATTAGTATAAAATTATTATTATGAATATGGTGCTATCAATTATCGTAGGATCACACCTACAATATCAATATAAAAGAGAGACCCTACATTTTATCTCTGACCATAAATTCTTTGAAGTCCACGCAATTTTATAATTCAACACAATATAACATGCAACAATTACATTTAATTAAAAACATAATTGATTGTACAGACAAAGGTATGAGGTAGCTAATTAATCAGGATGTAATATACCATGTAAACAGACAGTGATAATTCTTAATTACTGGCTTTTAGGATTTGGTACAACAATAATGAAACAATCACAGAATAACACATAGCATTAACATTCCACACTTACACACATTCCACAATAACATCATTTTTTTTTTATTTTATATAATCTTTATTACATTTTCCATTTATCATTACATATACACATACAAAATATATACAATACATACAAGAAATGGTGTTATACAAAGATTGTAAGAATCACAAAAGCGTAAACAGCGATAAAGAAAAAGTAGTACCATGGGACATACAAGGGGACAGTGCACGCTACATTCCACCCATTCATATGTGTGCAATGCTCCACCCAGGAGGAGAGGAAGGAAGGAAGGAGAAAAAGGGAAAAGAAGCAGAAAAAGGAGAGAAAAGAAAAAAAAAAAATTAAAGTAAACTAAAAGAAACGGAATTAATTCCATCTGCACAGATCGACTTCTTCCCCATCCCTCTCGTTGGATACCCCACTTGGTTATGTCAACTCCCAACTAGAGCTTTTATTCTCACCCACAGGTCCCATATCTGTCGATACTTAGTTCTTGAGTCTTCTGATGTGTAAAATGCCCCTTCGGCCTGAAGGTGAAACTCAATTTGGTTCTCAACTTCCAGCCAAGTTGGCATTTCTTTTTTCTTCCACCGGCGTGCCAGCAGGAGTTTAATCACCATCATTATTATAATAGACAGGATTTGTTTTGGAGATTTACTCTTACCCAGATTGAAGTGGAAAAGAAGCGTTTGGGGGGATAGCGGGCTATCTCTTGAATGAGATTTATTAATTTGGCGGTCTTGTCCCTAATCGGTTCCAGCTGTTCACAGGTCCACCAGATATGGAGTTGGGAGCCCTCCTCTCTGCCACACCTCCAGCCCAGCTTTGAGGCATCAGGAGAGAATTTAGCAACCCGGGTAGGGACAAGGTGCCACCTATAAAGTGTCTTATAAAAGAGTTCTTGTAAATTGACACCATGAACAGCGCTTCTAGTATTCTGAAGAGCGCTGTTCCATATGTCGTTCGGAAAGATCTTGCCCAGATCCTATTCCCATGATTCACTGAGGTGGGTTTGTCCTTTGACAGGGTTCTCTCATATATCGACTGTAGTTGCGAGATGTTATTGGTTCTACTAAGTTGTTGGAGGAATGTATCCAAAGGAGTACAGTCCACCAGTGGGTTAGATAATAGAAAGTTTTTTATACGGAAATACGTAAAGTATTCCGAATTATGTAGCCCAAAGGCATTCTGCAGGAAGTCAAAAGAGGCTAGTTTATTGTCTTGGATTAGGTTCGAGATAACGGTCACGCCGGCCGAGATCCATTTTTTAATATTTAGGTCTCGGATTCCCATTGACAATGCCCCCAGAGGGGCCAGACTGGTTAAACCCTGTAGCTGGGAAAACACCCTCTTAAACATTCCTCTGGTAACGTCCAGAATTATGGGATTTGTGATTTTCCGTTTATTGAAACTAGTTACTGTGCTCCAGAAAAAGTAATAGGGGTTAATTCCCGAACAGTCATCGACTTCCATCTGGAGCCAAGGAGTGTTTTGATTAATCTTAAGTTTCCACGCCAAGAAACTGGCAAATTGGCATATATCCTGTAATCTGTAGAGGTCTGGAAAACCTAAGCCCCCTCTTTTTTTGTTGCGTTTTAAAGTGTTAATCGCAATTCTAGGACAATTCCACAATAACATCTTATAGCATATCATAACATCTTCTGGCATATATTCCTCAAAATGTAAAAGGTAACTTGGTTTAACTAGAATCAATATCTACTCCAAATAACAGCATTAATTGGTTGTATAGTAACGGAACAATAAATTCTGTAATTTAAAGAGATATTCCCTGCAAACATTCACAGTAATATGCATTTAAACATGCAGTTTCAGGATGTCACGTGACGACACCCGGCACTCAGACACGCGTTGTGCGAGGGGGGCGGAGCTTGCAGTCTGTGCCATCAAACATTTAAACATGCAGTTTCACGGCACAGTAAATGGCTGCTTAGAACACCATTAGTCTGATAAATAGTCTACCACGGTTTGTCAACATTTAGCAGTACTATCTTCTAAATAACCACAATACACATTTACTATTAAACCAAATTATCAATTATATAGCATAAAACAATCTTTCCTCCAATGGTACCAAACCAAATTAACTTTTCCCTTCAAATATTTTTTAATTGAGTTTTTAAAGACATATCAAGTTAAAGAAATGATTAAAAAAAATGTTGAATATAGATTAATATGGAGGAAATAACAAGATATACATTCATAACACTTAAGATAAAAGTTAATATATATATATATATGTGTGTGTGTATTTACATAAAATATAGAAACTATTATAATATCATAAGTAGATGTACAGAATAATTTTGGTCGACTGGGGTCACCTTAGACTGTACATTTTTACTATGTCCTCTTCCCACATTGCCCACTCATGATGCAAATTAATATTTTTTATAGGTTTTTTTTCTTCAAACCAATTCACATCTTTTTATTTTTTATTGCCAAATTTAAGACTTCTTTAATGGATGGTATATTTGTAGATTTCCAATATTTGGGTATTAAAGAGTTGGCTGCAATTAATAAATGTTTTAATATGATTTATTTGTTGTTGGGTAAATTTGGGGGAGGTTTTTTAAATACAAAATTTCAGGGGTTGGGAGTATAATCGAATCTGTAATTGTTTTAATTATTTTATTAATCAAAATCCAATATTAGTTTTATTAAAGGGTACGGCCAAAAAATATGGCCTTAGGACCCCACTTGTCTACAATGCCTCCAACATTTTGTTTGAATTTAATAATTTGAATTTGTGTGATTTTGTGAATTGGGGCATCCGAATTATCTAAATTATTACTTTCTTTTAACTGGTTTAAGGGTATGAATTTGTTAATTTTTTTTTATAAGCTTATCAATATGTTTAATTGAATGAGAGGACCAATATGCAGAGTCAAAAACGGGTATGTCTTTGGTTAAAATTGATAAAGGAGTTGCTCTTGATAAATTTGTTTTTGGACTGATCAATTTGAAAATTAAATACCATGTTTTAATGGTAGTTTTTGTGGTTGGAAATAATGAATATAGTTTTGGTCTCAAATTTGTGGGAAATCAATAGTATTTCTTTAATTGAGAGTGGTTACATTTTTGTTGATTCCATTTCCAACCATTGGGGTTTGTGTGAGTCCAAACTGAATTTAAGGGCCACTGCTGCATTTGTTGCATGGTAGTAATGCATAAAATCTGGTAGGCCTAATCCTCCCCCAGCTCTGCTCTTTTGTAAAATGTTGAATGTATTAATTTGAAAAATGATATGGGGATTTTGACAGGATGGCTCTAGTGAAATATAGTATTTTTGTGAGGACATTTATCTTAAATTAAGTTAATTTTACCTAACCAAAGAGAGTTCGTGATCACACCAATTTTCTATATCTTCTCTCATTTTTGGGCAAATTTTTCTCAAATTGTAGTCATGCATCCTTGATAGATTCTTATATAAGTTTATGCATAAATATAAGAATCTCTCCAATCAAAATCAAATTTATTTTTTAGAGTATCCAATTCAAGTCTTGGGACGAAAAAAGAAAGAGTTTGTGATTTGGTAGTGTTTAATTTATAAAGGGAGATATTTCCGAATTCTTCTAGGATAGACATTAGCAGTGTAAGTGAGGACAATGGGTTTTTCAATGAAAGCATAATGTCATTGTAAATAGGCCAATTTTATGTTCTTTATCTCTCACCACAATGCTTTCAATCTCTGCACATTGTCTAATGATTTCCAGCAAAGGCTTCATTGCCAACAAATAAAAGTGGCGACAAGGGCCAACCCTGTCTTGTACCATTAGACAATGAAAAACTATCTGATACGAAACCAGATGCAGAGGATTTTGCTGTTGGATTAGAATACAAGCGAATACAGCCCCAATGAAAGGCTCTGATAAGCCAAATCTTTACATAATTTCCTTAAGATATTCCCAGTGAATCCTATCGAACGTCTCTAAAGAAAGAAGGCGTGCATCCCAACTTTATATGATGGATTAGATTAATGTATATCCTGGTAGCATCCGGAACCTGACGATTTAAAACAAAGCCCACATGGTCATTGTCAATCATTGAAGGCAGAAATTTTGATAAACGAATTGCCAACATTTTTTCATACATTTTTGTATCATTGTTGATTAAAGGTATTGGACGAAAATTTGAACAAGCATTTGGTCCTTTACCAGGTTTAGGCAATGTTATGATTTGAGCACACAGATTTTCCTCCAGGATTGTACCATTTTTCCAATATTGGTTAAATTATTTACTTAAATAGGGGATTAACATACCGGAGAATGTTCCAACAGGAATACTATTGATAGTGTTTAAAATTTCAGTATGGGAGATTGGTGAGTTTAGGGAGGCCAAATTATCTTTCAAAATTTGTTTCACTGGGATTTTATCCAAGAATGAACATATTGTTTTGTAGGTGGGTTGATTTACAGTAGGGTCTGTAGCCAAATTATATAATCTTTTTGTAATAATTAGCAACGGTATTACTAATTTTATGAGGACTGGTTGTTTTAGAACCATCATCATTTGTTAAGTGTTCAATTTTAGTTGGGGGGAAATGTTATGTCTTAACTTAGAGGCCAGAAGTGATGAGGCCTTGTTACCTTTTGAATAAACATTAGCCTCAGTCTCCTTAACACCTTCGCGACAAAGGAGAAACTCCCTTAACGACAAAGGACGTGCCTGTGGTGAATCAAGCGCTTTAACGGTGCTGGTCTATTGCCTCGCTGTCGAGGCAATAGCCAGCACCGAAATTTCTATTTTGGGGCACCCACGATCGCCCCACGGAGCGATCGTGGGGAGCCATATTGACGGAGCATGCTGCTCCGTCAATATGGCTCAGCCCTCTGCCGGTCTGAGCTTCGGAAGTGAAAGTAACTTCACTTCCGTCACTCTGAATATGCTACTTGACCTCCCCTAGTGGTAGTTAAGTAGCATTGCAATGGAATATATTTAAAATACATATTTAATTAATTAAAAACAGGTTATATAGCTATATTAGCCTATAGGGTTAAAATTAAATATTTTTTAGCATAAGGGATGGGGTTAAAATTAAAAAATATTAAGGGATATAATAAGGATTAGAGTTGGGGTTAAATTTAGTGTTAGGGTTAAACAAAAAACACTATTTTTGGTTTTTGCCCCATAACTTGCAAAAAAATACTGAAAAATATGGAAACATGCATATTTTTGAACTCGGGACAACATTTAGAAACTATTTAGATGGGGTCTTTTTTAATGATTTTATTTGTATAAATTATATTTTAGGTCAAAGATAGAAAAAGTGGGTTTTTTTAAATTTTCATCATATTTTATGATTTCTTTTTGTAGTAAATTATAAGATATGATGAACATAATGGTATCTAATGAAAGCCCTTCTTATGACGATAAAAACAACATATAATTTGTGTGGGTACTGTATGTGAGAAAGAAAAAAATTACAGCTAAACACAAACACCCTAGAAATGTCAAAACAGCCATTGTCACCAAGGGAAAGTCAAGGTGAAAATGTCTTGTCACTAAAGGGTTAACATCAGGGCTGTCTGTTCTAATTGAATCAAATTAATTTTATTTTTAATTTCTATAATTTTTGTGCTGAGAGATGGAGAATGAACAAGTTTGTTTTTCAAATTTAAATTATAAAGCTTTTTCTAAATCTTTCAGGCTTTTACATCTGTTCTTCTTCAAACAGGATGCCCTTTAAACTGCTTTATGGGCGTTCCAAATGGAAGAATCAGATAAATTTGGGTTCTTTTTTTCTTCAAATAATTATTTAAAGTTATTTATGTTAAGTTTTTATTTTCCTAATCCGTAATTAAGTAATCCCTAAGATCTATTTGGGTTTGCCTGAAGAGATTCATCTAAATGTAGTACAATAGGGGCATGATCTGACCAATTGATGTCTAGAATTTTAGTTTTTAAAATAATTGTTATTGTTTATTCATTAGATAAGAACCTATCAATAGGAGAATACATATTACAAGATGTTGGGTAAAGTGTGTTATTACTTTCATTTTCGTGCTGGATTCTCCAACAGTCAAACAGGCCGTGAAAAAAAAATATTTTGAACATAAACTTGCCAATTTTTCATTTTTGTAATCATTGTTTTGATATTTATTTTCTCTAATTATGTCCAGCTCGCAATCCAACATGAAATTTGTGTCACCCCCAATTATAACTTAACTGGTGGAATTTTTTTAAACTCGAGTAATTATTTTTTTAAGGAATTGAAATTGGCCAGAATTAGGGAAGTACACATTTGCAAGGACATATTCTATTCCATTAATTTTGCCTCTCCATATTAAATATCTGCCCTCTTTATCTATATTTACTTCATCAGTGTTGCATGCCACATTTTTATGGAAAAAGACAGGGACTCCCCTGGACTTTGATCGAACGTGGAATGGAATTGTTTGGGATAATTTTTTAGTGTTTTTTGGGATCTTGTCCCTTTTAAAGCGCATCTCTAAAAAAAGCACATCATAGCAACATTTTCTGATGTCTTTATATATTAATCTGCGTTTGTGTGGTATGTTCAGGCCCGTTACATTATATGATAGTATTTTCAGTACCATTTTTTCCTTCATTTAACTGGAAAGAAAGAAAAATAAGAAGAGGCTCTAAACACATCAGACAAATTAAATGTCACTATTTTTCTACACACAAAATCTGAAGCAATTGTCCCCAGTCGACTAAGACATTACGAAAAATAAAATAAAGTTATCAAATCTGTACAATAATTTGATTTAGCTAGATTTGAAGCTAGAAAAATGCACTATTTACTTGTAGTAAAATAAGCTCTTATCTCATTGTGCTAATAGGTTATAAGATCCCCTATAACAAACAATTGTAGCAACACTCAACAAGCATTAGAATAATGGAAAGATACAATTCTGTAGCCGCAATGGCAGAAATCTACAGAGATAATGATTTTTAATAGATGAAAATAATATCTTGTCTTCAACAAGTGAATATACTAAAATTATATATATATAATATTTAATATATCATATCTTGCTATATCTTTATGATGTCTGATCTGCAGGTTCAGAGATCTAGATATGCAGTCTAATATATACTCCCCAAGAGGAATTAATATTCTAAGTGATGAAGAAGACATAATTCACTTCTATATAAAATATATAATGAACTTATATTTACCACTGTTGCTGATGGTGTCCAATCTTGCTTAGTTGTTGAGAATTGGGAGTTCCGTTAAGCAGGAAAATTTACGTGGAAAATTGTTTCTAAGTTAGGATAAATTATAAGTATGAAGATATAAGAGAAGTTAGAGAGGAATGAAATTATTTCAGGAGAATAAAATAAATCCAACAATGAGCATCTCTTAGTGCTGATAGTGAGTTCAGGTAAGGGTAAGGTCAGGTCTCAGTAAAAATCAACGTAGAAATCCACACTGCATACGGACAGCGTATATGGATAGAAATACTGTCTCTCCAAAGTTCCTCTGCGGGGTGTCGTAGCTTCTGTAGTTAAAGCCTGAAAGCACGAAGTTTCCAAAAAGAAGCTTTACATGTACACCGTATGAGGTTCCATAAAAAATAAGTAACTTTATTGTAATCCAAATGGGTAAAAAGTAGCACGAAGAGTAGATAGAACAGTACAAAAAGGTAAATTACAAGGTGGAGGGCTAGGTACCAATGCAAGACGCGTTTCGTGCTATGAAGCTGAGGTCAGGTCTTAGGTCTCTTTTTCAGGTATCAGGTGTCCCGTCTCCTCTCCTACATCAGATTTTTAAGGGAAATTGTATAAAAAGTTTATTACCTTAGATTAAAACCAGCCAATAGAATGTATGGGTGTTACTTATGGTAATTATAATTGGTCACATGATTAGACAAATTATAGCAACATTTTTCCCATTACCCACCAGCAGGTGGCACTCATCTAATGAATAAATTAATTATCTCACAATTTCTGGGGTGTTAATTCACATCCATGAGATAATTTGTAGAAGGCTATAGCATCTATAAGTCGAGATAAGGTAATCCTTTAAAGGTTTTTTCCATACATTGGGTAAATTCTGTTTTAAACATTTGCAAACATAGTTCATACTTTTGCCAACTTGGATCAGACTTTAATACAACATAGTTTGAACTCTGGTCTGTATGGAGCTTAACCCCTTAAGGACAGAGCCTTTGAAACATTTTTGTCCTTTCTGGACAATGGCTATTTTAACATTTCTGTGCTGTTTGTGTTTAGCAGTAATTTTCTTCTTCGTCATTTGCTGTACCCACACATATTATATATTGTTTTTATCGGGACAAAAAGGGCTTTCTATGGATGCCATATTTTTGATCATATCTTATCATATTATTAAAAAAAAAAAAAAAAATATGGTAAAAAAAAAAAAAATACACAAATTTCTTTGTTTTTATTTGAAACAACTTCTCCTCATCGACAATAGCGAACGAAAAAACATGCTAAATAGATTCTACTATTTCTCCTGAGTACAGGGATACCACCCATGCATAGGTTTGTTGGGTTGTTTGGGGGCTAAAATGCCAAATTTGTGAGGTGCAGTTTTTTGTTTTCCAACTTGAATTTTTTACATGCAGACAGCCTGCACCCATGTCCCATTTGGGACATATTTGAAACCAGCCAGTGTATTTTACCCCATCAACCCATATATTTTTTAAAAGTAGACACCCTAGGCTATCTCAAATGGTGGTATTTTAACACTTTCCATGCACTAATTCTACCACCAGCCTTTGTCAAAGTTTGTGGTAGTAATTTTTTTGTGTTTTTTTTTCACAAACCTTGTACTTCAGACATGAATTTACAGATTTTGGTATGTGTCACTGCCAAATAACACCCCAATAAGTGTTCAGCAACATCTCTTGAGTACAGGGATACCCCCCATGCATAGGTTTGTTGGATTGTTTGGGGGTAAAAGGCCAAATTTGGGAGGTGAAGTTTTTGGTTTTCCAATTTGAAATTTTGACATGCAGACCGCCTGCACCCATGTCCCATTTGGGACATATTTGAAACCAGCCAGTGTATTTTACCCCATCAACCCATATATTTTTTTAAAAGTAGACACCCTACGCTATTTCAAATGGTGGTATTTTAACACTTTCCATGCACTAATTCTACCACCAGCCTTTGTCAAAGTTTGTGGTAGTAATTTTTGTGTGTTTTTTTTTCACAAATATTGTATTTTAGACATAAATTCACAGATTTTGGTATGTGTCACTGCCAAACAATAACCCAATATGTGTTCAACAACATCTCCTGAGTACAGGGATACCACCCATGCATAGGTTTGTTGGGTTGTTTGGGGGCTAAAAGGGCCACATTGTGAAGGTGCGCATTTTCAACTTGGAATATTGACGTGTAGCCAGCCTGAGCCCATCTTTCATTTGGGACTTTTTTTTAAAGTAGGACAGTGTATTTTACCCCAAAAAGTATATATTTTGTAAAAGTAGACACCCTAGGCTATTTTAAATGGTGTTATTTTAACACTTTCCATGCACCAATTCTACCACCAGCCTTTGTCAAAGTTTGTGGTAGTCATTTTATTGTGTATTTTTTCCCACATACATTGTACTTTAGACACAAATTCACATATTTCGGTATGTGTCACTGACAAACAATACCACAATATATGTTCAGCAACATCTCCCGAGCACAGGGATACCACCCATGCATAGCTTTGTCAGCTTTGTTGGGTGTTGAAAGGCTACATTTGAGAGGTGCGCTTTTTGATTTTCAAACTTGGAATTTGAACATGTAGAGCAAGGAAGGGGTTAATAGCTCTTATAAGAGCCTTTGTAGTACTGTACAAAAAAATGAACCCCTAAAAATGCACAGACAAGAAAAAAGGTTCTGCTGTGCAGTGATCAGTGGCAGGGAAGGGGTTAATACACTACACTATACAAAGGGTATGGCTTTTATAAAAGCCCTTGGGACTCACAATTTTTTTACATTTTATTTAATTTATTACAATTAAAAAATTATGTTATACAGATCTGTCTCTTTCCCTCACTAAAACTCAAGTGAGGAGAGGGAGGCAGATCCATATGGGTCAGAACAATATTTACGAACCAGACGAATGGTGATGCTCATCTGAGAAATCACCAAACCACCTTTGCCACTGATCGGCTGTTACTGATCGCTATACACGCGTTCAGACAGCTTCAAAAGGAATACACGTAATCCCCTAGTGGGTATAACTAACCCCTAGCGAGTCTGACAAAAAAAATGCTGATAGCAAAAAAAAATCCTTCTGCGACTAGATTGCTCCATATGCGCTGCTTAGGCAGTGACCATATGCACTGCTTAGGCAGTGACCATATGTGCTGCTTAGGAAGTGATATACGGCAAGGAAGGGGTTAATAGCTCTTAAAAGAGCCTTTGATATACTGTAATAAATCAAAGTAAAAAAAAATAACCCCTAAAAAAATGCACAGACAGCAAAAAATGTGCTGCTGTGTAAGATCACTGCGTACACAGCGATCAATTGCAGGGAAGGGGTTAAATACTGGAAACGGCTTTTATAAAAGCCTTTGGGTCTCAATTCTATTAAATATATTATAATTAAAAACTTACATTATACAGCTCTGTCTCCCTCCCTCACTAAAACTCAAGTGAGAGGGAGGCAGATCTACACGGGTCAGATCAAATATTTACAAATATTGATCTAACCAGACGAATGGTGATGCTCATCTAAGCAAACGCCAACCCGCCTTTGTCACTTATCAGCTGTTACTGATCGCTATACATGCGGTCAGACAGCTAAAAAAAAATTTTTTACGTTAAACGTAGTCCCCTAGCGGGTATAATTAACACGTGACGGGTGTAATAAAAAAGTAAAAAAAAATTTAAAAATGCTTCTGCAGCAAGATTGCTGCATTTGCGTCAGATCGCTGCTTAGGCAGTGATCTACAGCAAGAAAGGGGTTAATCTCTCTTAAAAGAGCTTTTTTTTATACTGTAATTTATTACAGTAAAAAAAAAAATGAACCCCTAAAAAATGCAGACAGCAAAAAATGTGCTGCTGTGTATGATCACTGCGTACACAGCGATCAATGGCAGGGAAGGGGTTAAATGGCTTTTATAAAAGCCCTTGGTGTTTAAAATTTTATTAAATATTTTTTTTATTATTTTATTTTATTTTTTTACTTTATCTGATCTGTCTCTCTCCCTTACTATAACTAGTAAGGTGAGGGAGGCAGATCAATACTTGTCAAAGGCAATATTTACTAATATTGCCTTTGACAGTATGGTAAGTGCTCATCAGAGCACTTACCATACATGCCTGCACACAGATCACATAGATCTGTTGTGCCGGCATCGATTGGCTCCCCCTAGAGGATCGGAAGTGAAATACTTTCACTTCCGATTCTCTTGCCATTAGAAGGGAAGCGCTGCCTGTATAGGCAGCGTTCCCTTCTACTGAGCCGATGGGGTCGCTCAGGAGAGCGACCACCATCGGCTCTGGGGCAGCTGAAGGTGTTGTTAAGTGCCTCGCTAGCGAGGCACTTTAACAACACCGCAGATGCTTAGAAAGTGAACGATCGTTCGCTTTCTAAGCACATGTGTGCAGCGGGCGCAGCCATTTTTAAATGGCTGCTACGATCACTCCGTGGAGTGATCGTAGCGCGCCCCTGCACATTTGGGGGGTGTTGCACAATGCCTCTACCTAGAGGCATTGTAGCAACACCGTTAGAGTAAAGAAAGCGACCGCTGGTCGCTTTCTTTACTCCATTTAGTGCATGACGTGCCAGGCACGTCACCTGTCGGCAAGTCCTCGATTTGCCGTGACGTGCCTGGCACGTCACCAGTCGTTAAGGGGTTAATCCATCCAATGTTGACTTTTTCTGTACTATGCACTTTTAAAACCTTAGTCAGTCTTTTTCAGTTAAAAGCAAAATAATTCTTATGGATTTGTGTAACACATCTTACATGCCTGAATTATAGATCTGGTCTAGTTAGATTATATATGTGTTGTTCTCCTACTCCTAGATATATAGAAATGAAAATAATCTATGGATAATAAGATAGAAAGAAACAAATAATATGTACTAAGCATATACATTAAAAAAAGCTATCTAATTATATATCCAGATTATATTAATAAAAGGTAAAACAAATTGCCTTTTACAATGAAATACCACATTCAGAGAGTCTCTGTTTTCTAACTTACATACAGGGCCGGACTGGGAGAAAAATTCGGCCCGGGCATTTTTTGATCACAGCGGCCCACTAAGAAGGGGGCGGGGCAGAGGAGGTGTGTTTTGTCATCACCAATGACAAACACGCTCCCTCTCAAAGTGAGCATATTGGTTCAATGCTCTTCCAGGGCAGACCATGCGCAGAGCTCTGCTGAAGAGCTCTAGCATGAGAAAAAAGCCCTGTATGTGTTCTGCACAGTGCAAGCAAATGTAATAACATGCTTGCACTGTGTTTCCTTGCAACTTGTCTCTGGTGTCTCTATAAATGGATACCAGGAGACAAAAATGCCAGGAAAGAGTATTGAGCATGTGTTTGGAGCCTGCTTGTGGGATTGCGTGTGTGTAGAGTAAGCTGATTGTGGTGTGGTATTGTGTAATAAGGTTCGGTTTTAGTTGTGTTGTGTTTGTGGTGTAATGTGATGCATATGTGGCTAGGGGCTGTAGAGAATGTGTGTATAGGGGATATAGCAAGTGTGTGCATACAGGCTATAGTGTGTGTGTGTGAATATATATATAGATTTAGTGTGTGTTTAGGGGTGTAGTATGTGTTTGCTTACAAGGAATCTAGTGTGTGTATATATACATATATATATATATATATATATATATATATATATATATATATATATATATATATATGAGTCTAGTGTGTGTTTGAAGGACCCAGAATGTGTATAGGAGATCTAGTGAGTGTGTGTTTATAACGGTTTCAGAGTGTATATAGGGATCTAGTGTGTGTATGTGTGTAGATGATCCAGAGTTGGGTAAGGGATCTAGTGTGTGTCTGGAATGTAATGTGTTTAGGGGTGCAGTATGTGTGTGAGGGGTGCTGTGTGTATATATATATATATATGTAAGTATTGTGTATGTCTGTTGTGCAGTGTGTTGTGTTCTGTGTGTATGTGAGGGGTGCAGTATGTGTGTGTGAGGGGGCGGTGTGATGAGGGGGGCGGTGTGTGAGGGGGGCGGTGTGCGAGGGGGGCGGTGTGTGAGAGTGATGGTGTGTGAGAGTGATGTGTGTGAGTGCTGTGTATGATGTGTGTGAGAGTGCTGTGTGTGATGGGTGTGAGAATGATGGGTGTGAGAATGCTGTGTGTGATGGGTGTGAGAGTGCTCTGTGTGAGAATGCTGTGTGTGATGGGTGTGAGAGTGCTGTGTGTGTGTGAGAGTGCTGTGTGTGTGTGAGAGTGCTGTGTGTGATGGGTGAGAGTGCTGGGTGTGAGAGTGCTGGGTGTGAGAGTGCTGGGTGTGAGAGTGCTGGGTGTGAGAGTGCTGGGTGTGAGAGTGCTGGGTGTGAGAGTGCTGTGTGTGTGAGAATGCTGTGTGTGATGGGTGTGAGAATGCTGTGTGTGTGAGAGTGCTGTGTGTGTGAGAGTGCTGGGTGTGAGAGTGCTGTGTGTGATGGGTGTGTGAGTGCTGTGTGTGATGGGTGTGAGAGTGCTGTATAAATGTTAGAATGGATTGTGTGTGCCTGCACACACACACACAATCCATTCTAACATTTATACAGCACTCTCACACCCATCACACACAGCACTCTCACACCCATCACACACAGCACTCTCACACCCATCACTCCTTTCTTACCTTTAGCCTGGGAGGGGGGGACCGGCACGCTGGTACCTGCGACTGTTCCCTCGTGGTGAGAGGTTCACTCTCGCGAGATCCGGTCGTTGCTATGGCAATGCTCCGGATCTCGCGAGAGGAACCCGGTGGAGCTGCAAGTTAGAGCTCCGCCTGGTCCTCTCTCCCCGCCGGCGGCCGTATTTGAAGGCATGTGGGCCGGTGAGGGAGATCTTTGATGTCCTCACCGGCCCTTCATGTCAAACAGCGGGGCCGGCGCTCGGATAGTGCCGGCCCTGCATAGACCGGCAGGGGAGATTCTGGGACCTCCCCTGCCGGCCTCGGCCCATGGCCACCGCGGCCCACCGGGCATTTGCCCGGTGTGCCCGATGGCCAGTCCGGGCCTGCTTACATACCAGAGTTTACAATAGTAAATAACCATGCAACTTAGTCTGGAGGTTAGTTATAAATGGCTTAACCACTTCTCTGGTAAGCAAAAAAAATCATTAGTTTGCTTTTAACAAGGATTCAAAGATGGCTATGATTTCCATTTTGCCTGTTTATGATGTATAATGTTCATAACATATAATATACCTATTTTCTGGTACAATATGTCTGACAAAAATGGTATCAACAAAAATTGAGTAATAACACGACCAGTGCTACGGTAGTATGACCTTTTATGTACAAAAATAAATACTAATTAACAACAAAAGTGTGAAAAACCGGTAATTTAATTAAAATATGATTCCACATACTACATACATCTGCATAGCAAAATATGATGTGTAACAAAGAATAAGGCAGACTCCAAAATAAAAATATAAAGACGAAAAAATGGTTTCATAGAAAAAAAATAAGATATAATAGAAAAATAGAACAAATGTATGTAAAAAAACAAAAAAAAAGTCCTTAACCAAAATGAAAAAATATATCAGTCTGTATGCAATGGAGATACATACAGAAGTATTATTAGACAGTGTCCAGCAATTATAACAAAAAGCATCAAAGTACTTAGCTTGATCTTGATTCAAGGGCTTCCTTTCTATTTGAATCCACAAAAATATGTGCAAATGATAAATAATAAACATCTCTAGGTCTAATGGTGTAACAATCCCCACTCCTGCTGACTTTTATATGTCAAATGAAAGTCCACAATAAGCAGCAATGTATTCATAATTCAAATTCCACTTGGGGCAGTTATGGTTCCAGAAATTATTTAATATATACATGTTTGTGTATCAAAAAACTCCCAATTTCATAATACTCAAGCAACACATCCGTAGCAAAAATATAATAATGTGTGCCGATTACTGTACTAGCATAAAACAAGTAAAACGTGTCTGCAAGAAGTGAAAGAAGAGCCATTCATACATTATGCTGAAATCAGCATGTGTGCAGCCATATTTCTGGGAGGATACATGCAGGGCATGTATATGCTGGCAAGCAATGTTTCCAGGTTGAGGAAACCGTTATTTGCTCAAGTGCACTTTGCAGAGACCTCACTGTGCTTTAAGCATCATTTGTTTTGTTTGGGGGTGGGTAATGGAGGCATGATAGCATAGCCCATGGAAAGCACTATAGTGGACATAAGGTGTAGGTATGCGCAGAATCACAGGTGTATCGTGTAGTATGAGAAAATTAATAGCTTGTCAAACATTATAATTCTCCAAGGTGGCAGCATAAGGTACTAATGCCGATTTGCACACCACCAGCACATTCTGCTTCCCAGTAAAAATAACAATTAAGCATGATAATTTGGTATTGCATAAATTGTTGTTGGGTCTGTTCTAGTTCATGACACTTTGAGGAGCTGGGGTTCTCGTTCAGGAAAGCTCTTCTTGGCCCACGTGACATAACCCCAGAACAATAGAACTGACAAAGCAGGCTATTCACTATTGAGACCCAATAGTATGTTATAAACCACTCACTGCCAAATAGTGAAGGGAAAGCTTCAGTAGATCAAGCAGTAGATAACCTCCAATATCTTAAGCATGCCAAAAAAAGAGATTTAAAAGCTGTATCCAGTTTTTTTCACACAAGCACCGAGCTGTCTGTCTGGTTGCCAGGAGACAAAGATACATCCCTTCCCCTTCTGGGATTAAGTGCTTGAAGCTATTTCACCAGTTTGTGGGCAATCCAATGCAAGTGTGTACTACATTAGCATATCATGCCACACTTTGCTTTTGGTGGCCACAGTTATGCATCTCATTAATATTTTTACCTGGAAATAGCTTACTTTTACAGTATTTGTATCAGTGTTTAAAGGACAAATCTCGTCAATTTAGTATTTCCTTCATTGACTGCACATCTGTTGTGTATTTGTTGATGGAGTCCCTTTAAGTGTATATGGCCAAGCAAAGATATAGTATCATTTTACTTTTTGTTTATTGAGCTGTTGGCCACTTATACATTATATTAGTACCATATGTCTGATTTGCCAAATAATAATTAGACTAGCATGTCATTTTTGTCTAATGATTTCAATATGAACTGTGGTGTTTTTCAGGTGAATTTCCGTGGCTGGACTGTTGCATCAGGTCCTACAATTCTACTGATGGAAGAAAGGAACAAACTTGCTATGAGATTTTTGACACTGTAGTTACTGGGACAGTATAACTTCATCGAAATTATTGTTTCCTGCAAATACAATGACATGAAAGCTCTTCAAATACAACAGTTTTCTTATTTACCAACCTGTGTCTTTTTTAACAAATGTAGGTTCAAAAACTGCAGTTTTCACGCCTTTACCGGTTTGTTTTAGAAAAATTGACATCAATGCTATGATCTACTTTTTGATATTTATAAATGTATTGTGTCCCTTTTTATATTTGCATATTTCTGTTCTCTTTATACATCTCAACACCGTTAGACCACTATCGGGTATAGCGTTCTTGTGCTTATAACACAATGCTTCAGTTGCTCCTATGGAGCCATCGGATCGCACTAAAACTCCTTCAATAAAGTGGAAGTAAAGTGAAATCTCACAAAATGTATGCTTAGAACGCAATGTTATTCAGCAAATCCAAGCTCCGCATTACATCAGGATTTACCTGTATTTCTTTTGTCAGATGTAATTCTGGTATTTTTAAGGATGTACATCATGAATTCATCCCAATAAACTGACAGTGATTGAAAATTTTGCATGTAAATGGTTTGTAAGTGATATCCTACTGTTCCTACACATTAGGCAAAATTAAGTTGCAAATGCAAAAAAAAAAAAACAGTATAAACTGACTGCTTACGAATACACTCCTGTAGCTATGACAATTATGTAGTATGGTATTGGGTTGAAAGTAGTATGCCTTATATCCAGAAAGCACCATAGTTTTATATAGCAACCATATTGGTTGCAAATTGTTAATTGCCACATTCTTCCTCTGTTTATCATATAAACAAACATATATTTAAACAAATTATAAATGCTTGTTGATTTACTTGGTTGTAATATTGTTTACCAATTAAACTCTGTTACTTTTAAATACTTCAGCTGATATAACATTAAGAAAGATGTAGAAATGAGTTTTGGAAAGCAGACAATCAGATTTGGTAAAGATGTATAAGTTGGAATATCGAATATGGCTTGTACGTCTCCTTTTCAGCTTATTCTTCCACATATGCTGCCACCATCCTCGGGTTAACTTTGTACAAATGAAATGCTCTGTGTTGTATTTTTAACACATAAGGACAAAGTTTTAAAAGGATCCTATTTTGTAATCCCTCTAAGTGCATTAGAGATTGCAAATTGACCGGTTAATTATTGATTCAACAAATACAAAGGAAGTATTAACACATTTAATCCATTATGCTTTTTTTTACTATACCTAATATAATCAGATCACACAAATACGCAGCCAAAAACAATAATACCATATAATTTAGACTGCTGGAGGAGAGACCGCAGGGGGCGGGAGATCAGGTCCCAAAGAAGCATAGTGTCACAGGGTGCCAAAATAATAATTTTTCCACATGCGTGAATCTCATTATGCTTTTGTCCAAAGGTTTTTCTTCCGAAAAGTCCCACCTCTATGTAATATTCAAAGTCTATTTGATTCATAACTATTTTCCATGCCAAAAAGCCCAGACTTTTCCAGTTCCTGCAATACATAGTTTTGTGGCCATAATGATATGTACCAACAGGTTCTTCTGATAACTATTACACAATGAAAAATTAATATGGAATTAGAACATTTGAAGGAGTAGAAAGAAATAAGGAACAAATACATTCAAAATGTTCTGCATTTTTTTCCTTCATAGAAGTCTGCTCCTTAAATTCCCAATATGTATCCAATGATGAACCCCTTTCTATTCCCCAACGCCAACAGAAAAATGAGAATGCATCCTGCATACTCTTGTCGGGACCATATACTATCTGTGTATGAGCTTGTAGTGTGTTTCTATCAAGCTCATGCAATTATTATTTTTTTCTTTTAACTAAGAATATTCTCTGTAACCAATCCTGTTGTATCCCCTAAGCACCGTTCCCAATTATCCCATGAGGGTTCTTTTTCCTGGGGCAGCAAATGCTGTAAAAACTTGGAAGATTTAGAAATACATTTTTTCTTATGGTGCCCTTTCTAGAAAATCCTCCATATAATGATTTTCTGTAATCATCCTACTGGCTTTAAAATGTTTAATTCTTTATAACTAAATGTTTCCCACATGGTAATCCCAAATTTATGTTGTAACTGTGTAAATGGAAGGATACATTTATTGCTAACCATGCAGGACTCATCCATTATATTGCTTCCACTCCCACAGATCAATATCTCCGATCAAGAGCTCCAAACAGTCCACAGGGGTAGATGGTAAAAGTTGATTTTGGATATTATAGGGTCTACATAATATAGCCCGATTTTGTTCCAAAATTGATTTGGATTGGGTATAATAGATGACTCAAAGGGATCCCCGAAATTCATCTAGACAGTATGCCTCATTTTAATGTCTGATTTGTCTATTCGGACCATTCAAAATTCAAAGCATCAGAGGCATTCAGATCGTAACGGTTTTGCTATAAATCCTATAGAATTTTAGCTACAAAATATCCAGCAATCAACCCCAAATACAAGTTCGATTCAGGGATGATTGCCTCATTATGGACATTTCAATTCACCTTTTTTTTAGAAGGCAAATTGAAATTAAAAAGTTATATAAAAAGAAATTTAGAACAAACAGGAACTATACTATCTAGTAGCAAAAGTATAGTTCAAAATAAATTTAGCACCAAATAAAATAGAAGTCTTTATTAAATAGTTAATTTAAAAGGACCATGGTAATATGGAGAGAGCCACAAAACCTAATATAGGGGGAAATGGATCTATGGATAAGTGCATAACATGCAATAAACATAGTGAGACAAACAAAGTACAGTACCAATCACAATATAGATTGTAGGTTTTAGTGTTACCTAGACTGTCACCCTAAATAGCAAAATGAATTTTGGAAGAAAGGTACAAAGTACGAATGAGCAATTAGGTAGCCGAAATGAAAAAAAAGTAGCAGTGAAAATCAAAATGCCCGACACACGTTTTTGCACAATGGCTCACAAGGGCGCACCTGATGAAGCCGTTGTATTTATCCTATATATGTGTATATATATTTATATATTTTTCCCCCTAAGCTTCTCCTCCTGCCTTGTTCCTACTCTCTATTGTCCCTCATTACCTTGTCTACCTACTTGGCGCCACTAGATATTTGCCACTTGGTGGTCTGATTAATTTTTGAGACCTTGTTGCAGCTACATTCTATAGTACTTTGTGTAGAGGTATGCATCAATATATTTATTTGCAGCTTCTTGAATGCTTTGCGCATCCCTATATGCGATGATAAATGTATTTTTTTTTTAAGTTTTTTTTTATCACAGTTACTACTACATCTTAGATTATATATTGTGATTATATTGTGGTACTGTACATTGTTTGTCTCACTGTGTTTATTTCATGTTATCCATAAAGCCATTTCCCCCTGCAATAGGTTCTGTGGTCATCAACATGTTACTATGGTACTTTTAAATTTCCTTTTTAATAAAGCATTATATTTTATTTGGTTTCAAATTCATTTCAAACTATACTTTTGGTATTGGATAGTATAGTTCCCCTTTGTTTCTGTTTATATAAAAAGAAAAATAATAAAAATATAATAATGTAATTCCTATACCTGGTTTACAGCTGTTGATCCAAAAGAAAAACAACTTTTTATTTTAACAATTTCTAATTATGCTTTCAATAGGGAAAAAAAATCCTTCTTGACACCAAAATGGCAATCAGATTTCACTTAAGCTCAAGAAGCATTTTATAAATGTTAATGCCTATTCTCACATACATAGCCCTCTATGATTTGGTTAATTAAAAAAAGTATTCAGGCCCCTTTTAAAGGCATCTATTATATTTGCTAGCACCACCTCTTCAGGAAGTGAATTCAAAACCTTATATATCCCTTCCACTGTCATAGACTAAATCTCCTTTTTTCAAGTCTTAGCGGTGACCTCTTGTCCTTTATACTATTCTGTTAACCCCTTAACGCAAAAGGACATATATAAACGTCCTAAAAGGTATGGTCCATGAGGACGTATATATACGTCCTCAGTTTTCATGTAGCGTTGAGCTCCTTAGCGCAACGCTACATGTCTGCAGTAATTCCCAAAGGCTGCGTCAGATCCTGGGGTTACAGGAGGGTTTGGGTGAGAACAAGGGTTAGATTAAGGGGTGGGGGTAGATTAAGGGTTAGGGTAAATTTAGGGTTGGGATAAAAAGGGCACTGTAGAAGAAAATGGTTAGAAAACCAAAAAAAACACTAATATTGTTTATTGCCCTATTAGTTAAAATAAAACATAGACAAACATGGAAACATTGGTATTTCTAAACTCAGGACAAATATTAGAAATATAAAGATGGGGTCTGTTTTACCATTTGTAATTGTTTAAAAAAAAATCAGGTCAAAGTTAGAAAAAGTGTTTTTTATGGCATATTTTCATCATATTTTATATTTTTTTAATAGTAAATTATATCATATGATGACAATAATAGTATCAAATGAAAGCCCTGTCTGTCCTTTAAAATTGATATATAATTTGTGTGGGTGGACTGAACACAAAGAAAGAAATTCACAGTTCAGTAAACATATGACAAAAAGAATGGAATTCTGGTCTTCAAGGTACATCAAATGCAGCAGAGCACTCGGTCCCTAAGGGGTTAATGAACAGGTCTTTAGGTATTGGCACTGTACATATTTATATAACATTATCATATCCCCTCTAAGACGCTGTTTTATAGCATGTTCAAATGTAACTTTTCTAGCCTTTCTACATAACTAGAACTTTCCATTCCCCTCATTAGTTTGGTAGCCCTCCTCTGCACTTCCTCCAATCCCATAATGTCTTTTTTTCAGACAAGGCACCCAGAACTGAACTGCATATTAACGGGTGGGGTCTTACCATGAACCTGTAAAGAGTTAGAATAATACCTTCCTCCTATTGGTCAATACCCATATTAATTCATTCCAATTTCCTATTGGTCTTTTTAACTGCCAGCTGGCACTGTACACTTCTGCTAAGTCTATTGTCTACAATTACTCCCAAATCTTTTTCATTAGGTTTTCCCAAGAAAACACCATTTAAATTATATGTTTCTTTTAAATTATACCTAAAGTGCATAATTTTTATATTTGTCTACATTGAATCTCATTTGCCATGGATCAGTCCAGTTACCCAATTTATTATACAAATCCTCTTGCAGTGTAAACACATCTAGTTCAGACTGTATTACCCTCATGTAATGTAAAATAAGAAATGTTTAAGATGGCACCGTGCATTCAACTCTCACCATTACCTAATCGTATTTTCCATGGTGTCCGTATGGTACCATTGTTATCTCCTAAACAGGTTTGACCTGATCATTGAACATGGGTCTTTCTGTCTGCATGCGATGTGTTATATACAGACAGGTATTTACCATCCATTAAACTATAGACCAATCTATTTCTTACATAAAAACAAGATAGTGTTAAATCCACAGATCATGTATCCACATGCATTCACATTTTAACTACAACGTTCTCCTCTTACTGCCCTGGGGAGCATGATGTATTTTCTCTATAGGCATACATCTCAAATCAGATACTAAGTGTTTTGCAATCAAAACATGTCTGCAGAAATAAATTAGCAGAATGATTTTGATAGAACGATTCTGTTAAAGTGTGAATGCAGTTCTAATACATGATCGGCAGACTAAACCTCTTTTTTGTATAAATGTGTATCAGCCTATTGCAGGTACAACTAACCCTTTTTTAAAACAAAAATAAAATATGCTATATGCATCATGAGATTTCTTTATCGACTTTATGAAGCAGGTCGAATTTGAAATTCAACCCCCCAATTTGACCTTCTTGTGCTACTCACTAACGAAAAATTTGACCTCCCTCTCCCCCCACCTCACCAAAGTTCAACTTTTCTCCCATCTTTTCGCCCCTGGCCTGTTATTCCCCTTACCTTTCATTATTCCCTCCACTGTAAACTACATGGGTCTAGAGGCTGCCCCAGACCTTACAAGATAAAATGACACCGCACATGCAACTTTTCCAATGTCCCTGGACCCAGTAACGTAATATGAACCCCCTATTCTGGGACTTGGCCCAACGGTCCCTATACCCAATAAAATAATATGAACCCCCCTGAGTCTGGGGACTGACCCAAAGGCCCCTGAATCAAAAATAAATAAACCTGAATCAAGTTACTTAAATAGTCCTTACTGCAGGTAGGAGAAGATGAATCATTAATATAACCCTGTAAAAACAAAAAACACACTTTGTGTGAAAATCACTGCCTACCCACCTAGCACCCAACGGGTGCCTCTGCATTCCAAACCCTGAAGCGGTTTCATTAAACAAAGAGCAGTTGAGTTTGACCACTTTCCCAGAGAGAGGAGCATGAAAACTGCTGCAAGGGAAGCCAGCCTTCCTCCTGTGTACTCCATGACTAATGTCAGCAAATTTAGAATTTTTTAATGAAATTTTCAATTTAAATCTACAGCAGAACTGTAACTTGTTTTAAAGTCCTTGTCTTCTGCTCAGTTGGACACTGGTACTCTAACAAAACAAAAATTAGGCTTCACTGTCATCTAATTTAATAGTTTTGCTGTCTTATAGTTTATACTCTTTACACCCTTGGGAAAAAAGCACTATATCTGTTAACGTTTTGTTGGATGTAATAGGACCATAGCAGGGGTAAATTATAAAAGGAAAACATAAGCTACACTAGTCTATAACAGTTCCAAAAATATCAATATTGAACAAATTCACTTAAATTAAAACATGTAATTAAAAATGTAATGAGAGGGTATAGATACACGTGCCCTTAATTCATGTATAATTAAAGATTCAATTCCAGGATATGCATTTTCATCTTGCACACAGTACACCTTTCTTTCACATGATCTAAAATAAATTATTTCCCATTACTCTTTGTGTTATTTCTTATGAGCCTTACAGCATCCACTCTATGTGACCACTTGCATTAGGCCAAACATATTTGATCTTTTCTGTTTCACCCGCTGCTATCTGTATTGCTGTAGATGTGTATCCTTTTCTCTGATACATCTACATAATCTGGCTTCTTCAATGTCTGCTTCAATCATCTCAAAACTCTGCTTTTTGAGCTGATCTGTCACTTCTGCTCTTCAAGCCTAGAGAAATTGTAGAGCAAAACTACCCTGGGGGGTTAATCAAAGTTTACTTGTATTCTGCACTAGGGAACAAAAGACTACAGATTTATGGGACATTTTGTATATATCTCTTATGCTTATGCTGACCAAAGGGGAAAGTGTGCTTTATATTGTATGCAAATTCTTCAATGTGAAAGGCAATATTTTTAGAGACTTGATGTAATTCATTTTCCGATCATGTTTATATCCCCCTAGTACATATTATTATGCATATATTTTAATTAGAATGTTAATATATGTGGTTTCGTACATCATTTTATACATTTTTAATGTTTCTATTGGTTTATTTCAATTAAGATTAAAAATTAGTAAGCTATAATATGGGTGGTATATGTACAAAATACATGAAAAAGCACCTTATGTGTAAAACCAATGCATAAAGTGATTAGCAACAGAAATATGGTATTTGCATCCTGTGCACCCAACAATACCATACCATGTAAATACCACAGGGCACCACTTTTATTATGAGTGTTGCAGAAGGCAAGGACTTTACCATAGTTTTACCAACATTAAACAAACTCCATTACTCTGAGCCCTTTCAAATACGTCCATACTTGAACTTTTGTAGGACTTAGGTCTTTGAATGTAAATTATATCGACTTTTACTTAGGCTAGGAGTGAAACATGGGAGAAGCTGATGAAACATTTGTGTCTTTCTTCAGTTTCATCTTAAGGGGACACATAAGATGTAACTAGATAACCTGGTTATTTAAAACAAACACATATATGAATCATATGCCACTGTTATTTATAAAAGTAAAAATAAAATTAGGTGTTTATCTGCTGGCTCCATTTTATGAATATTTCTTATGATGCAACATCGTCCAAAATCTTCCAGCCAGTCTCACTTTACAACGGTTGCAAAGCCTGCATGGTGATGTCATGAGATACTCCCCTGCTCTCTTACTGCCTCCTGTGTATCATAGTGGGAAGGACTAGGTGGCTGTGTACATCGTTTTTTACCTGCCTTACACCACAAGAGGAGATTAACATGATCAAACAGGATCATAACTCTGCCCCCTTGTGATATAATATTTACATTACCCTCCCATTCAATGCAAGTCTATGATCAGAATTCTGACTTATAGACTGCATTCTGTGTCCCTAGCCCCAAAGTGACTTGCTAGTGCTGTAAAGTCACGGGGGGTGGCACCCACAAACGCTATAGTTCACAAAATGGCGGTGCCCAGTCACACTTGTTTAGTTACCTATTTTATTAAATACAGTCACATGAAAAAAAAAACATATCTGAAATCAACAATACAAAATAAAAATAAAAACCTTTTCCTTTTTTGGTGGGATTGTCCCTTTAACTAAACTAATCAAAGGAATGACACAAATGGCAGCTGATAAAGTCCAGGCTCCCACCTTGCCAAGATCAATGAATGTGATACCTTAGCTAGAGCTGAAGGGGGAGGTAAAAACGCATTCCACTTTTCTGTTTAACACTTTTTTTTAAACAAAATGAAATTACTGTTAAATTTGGTCTGCTAAAATCTGTATATTAATCTTTCTATATGATTTCTTAGATAAGTCCACATTGCTTGGCTGAGAATTGTTAAATATTTTAAGCAACTGTAGTGAGGTTACTATTCCATGTCCTCTACATCTTTTTTGTAATACTCATGACTACTAGGAGGGATTAATTACTGCTCTTCCACAATTATTTATCATGTGTCATGTAACTGAAAATACATCCAGTTTACCTTTATTTATTCCCCAGCTTCAGTTTGTCACTTCATATAACAACATACTCTGGTGGCCTTGGTTTTCTTGTCACTGCTCCGCCATGGTGCAGGAATATGACATCATATCCATGCTCTCTACTCTTTTGCGCAGCTTGAGGAATATGTAACATTGCTTTGTGCCAGAAAAACAAAAAACCTGCTCTCCCAGACAAAAGCCACTTGCCACCAAAAAAAGCTGCCACAGGCTGAGGATTGCTACATTTTGGCCCCTGTTTTTCAGTTGTAACAAAAACACACAGCAATGTTACTTTACCTTGCTGAAACAAAAGGAAGTGAGGACAAAATTCTGACCTTTACAATGTCCATTCACAAATATCATTTTTTCACTCCAATTCAACAACGTTGGGTGAATATATCTTGTTTTTCATCAAAGTATTTTGGACATGTGTAAGGCTATTCTGAAAGGGCCAACAGCGCATCTACAGCACCTAATTATTGAATTAACTGTTTTTTTGTTACCTGCCTCATTGCTGAGATCAGTGGATTTAGAGAACAAATATCAGGAGTAGGCATGGGAAGGACTGGCAATGATTGGCATGCGGGCAAAAACTATTTCGTTGTTCATCATCAGCCTGTCTGATTATATCGGAGAGACACACATAGACATGCAGGACAGAATTACTAACTGATCAGGCAGAGATTGAAATGCCGATGAGACAATTGTATAGAACACGCTTAAGTGTTAACAACTGGGGTATTTAAAATTGAAAAGTGGTGCTGGCCCATCAAATTGAGAGAGATTAGAGAGCAGCCTGGGTCATTTGGCCTCCTGTGCCCTTTGCCAGCTCTCCCCTGATTATGTACGTTGGTCCCACACTTCCAGGTTGTGTTGGCACTAATGCCATGTGTAAAAAAGAAAATAAAAAAAAAATGGTTTCTGAAAAGTGGTGTACAGCATCTGCCAAACACACAATTTCCTGCATGTGAAAATGTTAGGATGCAAAAGAAGAGGAAAATCTGCAATTAACATAATATATAACATTTTATTTTTTTAAGCTTTTTACCACTTTTATTTTCAGAACTCTTATAAGTTAACCTAAATATTTTAGCCAATGCCCTCTCTGTCAATGTTAATGCTGTGAACTCCTGCTTTGTTTGTTTGTTTTTACCAGTGCCACCAATGATTTTCCCAGTCTCTTGTTCGCACAGTGTAATTATACGGAACTGGGTAAAAGGCGGATCTGCCGGATCTAGCCGGATCCTCCCGGATCCAAACATGTTCACTTATAAATGTATGTTATCGTTGCATATTTAATGTATATAAAGCTGGATCCACGCATATTTCACATTTACACAGCCGGATCCACGCATATTTCACATTTACACAGCCGGATCCATACATATTTCACATTTACACAGCCGGATCCATGCATATTTCACATTTAAACAGCCGGACCCACGAATATTTCACATTTACACAGCCGGATCCACGCATATTTCAAATTTACACAGCTGGATCAACGCATATTTCACATTTACACAGCCGGATCCACGTATATTTCACATTTACACAGCCGGATCCACGTATATTTCACATTTACACACCCAGATCCACGCATATTTCGCATTTACACAGCAGGATTCACACATATTTCACATTTAAACAGCCGGATCCACGCATATTTCACATTTACACACCCGGATCCACGCATATTTCACAATTACACAGCCGGATCCACGCATATTTCACATTTACACAGCCAGATCCACGCATATTTCACATTTACACAGCAGGATTCACACATATTTCACATTTAAATTTATGTATTTACAAATGTGAAATATTCGTGGATCTGGCTGTTTAAATGTGAAATTTAGATGGATCCGGCTGTGTAAATGTGAAATATGCAAGGATCTGGCTGTATAGATGTGAAATATGCAAGGATCTGGCTGTATAGATGTGAAATATGCAAGGATCCGGCTGTATAGATGTGAAATATGCAAGGATCCGGCTGTATAGATGTTACAAATGCATGGATCCGGCTATATAGATGTGAAATATGCATGGATCCAGCTGTGTAAATGTGAAATATGCATGGATCCGGCTGTGTAAATGTGAAATATTCATGGGTCCGGCTGTTTAAATGTGAAATATGCATGGATCCGGCTGTGTAAATGTGAAATATGTATGGATCAGGCTGTGTAAATGTGAAATATGCATGGATCCGTCTGTCTAAATGTGAAATTTGCATGGATCCGGCTGTGTAAATGTGAAATATGCATGGATCCGGCTGTGTAAATGTGAAATATTCGTGGATCCGGCTGTCTATATGTGAAATATGCATGGATCCGGCTGTGTATATGTGAAATATGCATGGATCCGGCTGTGTAAATGTGAAATATGCATGGATCCGGCTGTGTAAATGTGAAATATTTGTGGATCCGGCTGTCTAAATGTGAAATTTAGATGGATCCGGCTGTGTAAATGTGAAATTTAGATGGATCCGGCTGTGTAAATGTGAAATATGCATGGATCCGGCTGTGTAAATGTGAAATATTTGTGGATCCGGCTGTCTAAATGTGAATTTTTCATCTATCCGGCTGTGTAAATGTGAAATATTTGTGGATCCGTCTGTGTAAATGTGAAATATTTGTGGATCCGGCTGTCTAAATGTGAAATTTGCATGGATCCGGCTGTGTAAATGTGAAATATGCATGGATCCGGCTGTGTAAATGTGAAATATTTGTGGATCCGGCTGTCTAAATGTGAAATTTGCATGGATTCGGCTGTGTAAATGTGAAATATGCATGGATCCGACTGTCTAAATGTGAAATATGCATGGATCCGGCTGTGTAAATGTGAAATATTTGTGGATCCGGCTGTTTAAATGTGAAATTTAGATGGATCCGGCTGTGTAAATGTAAAATATTTGTGGATCCGGCTGTCTAAATGTGAAATTTTCATGGATCCGGCTGTGTAAATGTGAAATATTCATGGATCCGGCTGTGTAAATGTGAAATATTCGTGGATCCGGCTGTGTAATGTGAAATTTGCATGGATCGGGCTGTGTAAATGTGAAATATGCATGGATCCGGCTGTGTAAATGTGAAATATGCATGGATCCGGCTGTTTAAATGTGAAATATTCGTGGATCCGGCTGTGTAAATGTGATATATGCATGGATCCGGCTGTGTAAATGTGAAATATGCATGGATCCGGCTGTGTAAATGTGAAATATTTGTGGATCTGGCTGTCTAAATGTGAAATTTAGATGGATCCGGCTGTGTAAATGTGAAATATGCAGGGATCCGGCTGTGTAAATGTGAAATATGCAGGGATCCGGCTGTGTAAATGTGAAATATTTGTGGATCCGGCTGTCTTAATGTGAAATTTGCATGGATCCGGCTGTGTAAATGTGAAATATGCATGGATCCGGCTGTGTAAATGTGAAATATTTGTGGATCTGGCTGTCTAAATGTGAAATTTAGATGGATCCGGCTGTGTAAATGTGAAATATGCAGGGATCCGGCTGTGTAAATGTGAAATATTTGTGGATCCGGCTGTCTAAATGTGAAATTTGCATTGATCCGGCTGTGTAAATGTGAAATATGCATGGATCCGGCTGTGTAAATGTGAAATATTTGTGGATCCGGCTGTCTAAATGTGAAATTTGCATGGATCCGGCTGTGTAAATGTGAAATATGCATGGATCCGGCTGTCTAAATGTGAAATATGCATGGATCCGGCTGTGTAAATGTAAAATATTTGTGGATCCGGCTGTCTAAATGTGAAATTTTCATGGATCCGGCTGTCTAAATGTGAAATTTGCATGGATCCGGCTGTGTAAATGTGAAATATGCATGGATCCGGCTGTCTAAATGTGAAATATGCATGGATACGGCTGTCTAAATGTGAAATATGCATGGATCCGGCTGTGTAAATGTGAAATATTTGTGGATCCGGCTGTCTAAATGTGAAATATGCATGGATCCGGCTGTGTAAATGTGAAATATTTGTGGATCCGGCTGTCCAAATGTGAAATATGCATGGATCCGACTGTGTAAATGTGAAATATTCGTGGATCTGGCTGTTTAAATGTGAAATTTAGATGGATCCGGCTGTGTAAATGTAAAATATTTGTGGATCCGGCTGTCTAAATGTGAAATTTTCATGGATCCGGCTGTGTAAATGTGAAATATGCAAGGATCTGGCTGTATAGATGTGAAATATGCAAGGATCTGGCTGTATAGATTTGAAATATGCAAGGATCCGGCTGTATAGATGTGAAATATGCAAGGATCCGGCTGTATAGATGTTACAAATGCATGGATCCGGCTATATAGATGTGAAATATGCATGGATCCAGCTGTGTAAATGTGAAATATGCATGGATCCGGCTGTGTAAATGTGAAATATGTATGAATCAGGCTGTGTAAATGTGAAATATGCATGGATCCGTCTGTCTAAATGTGAAATATAAATGGATCCGGCTGTGTAAATGGGAAATATTCGTGGATCCGGCTGTTTAAATGTGAAATTTGCATGGATCCGGCTGTGTAAATGTGAAATATGCATGGATCCGGCTGTGTAAATGTGAAATATTCGTGGATCCGGCTGTCTAAATGTGAAATATGCATGGATCCGGCTGTGTATATGTGAAATATGCATGGATCCGGCTGTGTAAATGTGAAATATGCATGGATCCGGCTGTGTAAATGTGAAATATTTGTGGATCAGGCTGTCTAAATGTGAAATTTAGATGGATCCGGCTGTGTAAATGTGAAATTTAGATGGATCCGGCTGTGTAAATGTGAAATATGCATGGATCCGGCTGTGTAAATGTGAAATATTTGTGGATCCGGCTGTCTAAATGTGAATTTTTCATCTATCCGGCTGTGTAAATGTGAAATATGCATGGATCCGTCTGTGTAAATGTGAAATATTTGTGGATCCGGCTGTCTAAATGTGAAATTTGCATGGATCCGGCTGTGTAAATGTGAAATATGCATGGATCCGGCTGTGTAAATGTGAAATATTTGTGGATCCGGCTGTCTAAATGTGAAATTTGCATGGATTCGGCTGTGTAAATGTGAAATATGCATGGATCCGGCTGTCTAAATGTGAAATATGCATGGATCCGGCTGTGTAAATGTGAAATATTTGTGGATCCGGCTGTTTAAATGTGAAATTTAGATGGATCCGGCTGTGTAAATGTAAAATATTTGTGGATCCGGCTGTCTAAATGTGAAATTTTCATGGATCCGGCTGTGTAAATGTGAAATATGCATGGATCCGACTGTCTAAATGTGAAATATGCATGGATCCGGCTGTGTAAATGTGAAATATTTGTGGATCCGGCTGTTTAAATGTGAAATTTAGATGGATCCGTCTGTGTAAATGTAAAATATTTGTGGATCCGGCTGTCTAAATGTGAAATTTTCATGGATCCGGCTGTGTAAATGTGAAATATTCATGGATCCGGCTGTGTAAATGTGAAATATTCGTGGATCCGGCTGTTTAAATGTGAAATTTGCATGGATCGGGCTGTGTAAATGTGAAATATGCATGGATCCGGCTGTGTAAATGTGAAATATGCATGGATCCGGCTGTTTAAATGTGAAATATTCGTGGATCCGGCTGTGTAAATGTGATATATGCATGGATCCGGCTGTGTAAATGTGAAATATGCATGGATCCGGCTTTGTAAATGTGAAATATTTGTGGATCTGGCTGTCTAAATGTGAAATTTAGATGGATTCGGCTGTGTAAATGTGAAATATGCAGGGATCCGGCTGTGTAAATGTGAAATATGCAGGGATCCGGCTGTGTAAATGTGAAATATTTGTGGATCCGGCTGTCTTAATGTGAAATTTGCATGGATCCGGCTGTGTAAATGTGAAATATGCATGGATCCGGCTGTGTAAATGTGAAATATTTGTGGATCTGGCTGTCTAAATGTGAAATTTAGATGGATCCGGCTGTGTAAATGTGAAATATGCAGGGATCCGGCTGTGTAAATGTGAAATATTTGTGGATCCGGCTGTCTAAATGTGAAATTTGCATTGATCCGGCTGTGTAAATGTGAAATATGCATGGATCCGGCTGTGTAAATGTGAAATATGCATGGATCCGGCTGTGTAAATGTGAAATATTTGTGGATACGGCTGTCTAAATGTGAAATTTGCATGAATCCGGCTGTGTAAATGTGAAATATGCATGGATCCGGCTGTCTAAATGTGAAATATGCATGGATCCAGCTGTGTAAATGTAAAATATTTGTGGATCCGGCTGTCCAAATGTGAAATATGCATGGATCCGACTGTGTAAATGTGAAATATGCATGGATCCGGCTGTGTAAATGTGAAATATGCATGGATCCGGCTGTGTAAATGTGAAATATGTGTGGATCCGGCTGTCTAAATGTGAAATTTGCATGGATCCGGCTGTGTAAATGTGAAATATGCATGGATCCGGCTGTCTAAATGTGAAATATGCATGGATACGGCTGTCTAAATGTGAAATATGCATGGATCCGGCTGTGTAAATGTGAAATATTTGTGGATCCGGCTGTCTAAATGTGAAATATGCATGGATCCGGCTGTGTAAATGTGAAATATTTGTGGATCCGGCTGTCCAAATGTGAAATATGCATGGATCCGACTGTGTAAATGTGAAATATTCGTGGATCCGGCTGTTTAAATGTGAAATTTGCATGGATCCGGGTGTGTAAATGTGAAATATGCATGGATCCGGCTGTCTAATTGTGAAATATGCATGGATCCGGCTGTTTAAATGTGAAATATGCATGGATCCGGCTGTGTAAATGTGGAATATTTGTGGATCCGGCTGTCCAAATGTGAAATATGCATGGATCCGACTGTGTAAATGTGAAATATTCGTGGATGCGGCTGTTTAAATGTGAAATTTGCATGGATCCGGCTGTTTAAATGTGAAATATGCATGGATCCGGCTGTGTAAATGTGAAATATTTGTGGATCCGGCTGTCTAAATGTGAAATATGCATGGATCCGGCTGTGTAAATGTGAAATATTTGTGGATCCGGATGTCCAAATGTGAAATTTGCATGGATCCGGCTGTGTAAATGTGAAATATGCATGGATCCGGCTGTGTAAATGTGAAATATGCATGGATCCGGCTGTCTAAATGGGAAATATGCATGGATCCGGCTGTGTAAATGTGAAATATTCGTGGATCCGGCTGTGTGTATGTGAAATATACACAGAGCTGTAAGGATGCACATCTATATATATTAAATATGCAACAATAACATACATTTATAAGTGAAAATGTTTGGATCCGGGAGGATCCGGCAGATCCGCCTTTTACCCAGTCCCTAATTATACTGAGGTGGGATTTAGCTTAAAAAGTGGATGAATGGATCCACAAATTATTTATGTAATAGCCCCTTATTAAGCTAATACTTTAATGCAGGAGTTTTAGAGCAATGCATTTTCATTGTTCATTGTTCTTGGTGCCTCATCACCTTGACTTCAGTCCTCCGTGTTACTACACTAAACGAATATTAATAGTTTCTTTTGCTACACGGTTTCCGAAGACTTCAATATAAGGCTACAATATAACACTAAATGCAATCAGTATGCATCAGTATGTGTAATGTGCATAATAAAGAGCTGCATAAATACTGAGAATCAGTACATTGCAAACCATTGTTGGAACAATACAGAGCTGACATCTTGCTACCTACTGCATTTCTCCATGTTTCCACAGTGCAGTCTACAGGATAGATTCTGTTGCCTTGGTATGGTCGAAATCAGACATCTGCTTCTACCTTGCAGCTCACATCTCACTAGCTTCTGTTTCCTTTCCACTCCCCCTCCCTTTGTACAGCCTTTGTGTCAGCTTCAGGGCTAGGAAAACTAGTTGAGCTTTAGTACAGCAGTATAGTGCAATCCATGCTTATGATACTGAAATAATATTATTAAAAGCACATTCTAACAATGGAGTGAATACTATGTAAAAGTAATGTCCTTTTCCACTGCACCCAGGAGCAGACACAAGAAGATGGGGACGCATCAAGGTGTGCTAATTGTTTACAGCGACTTTAGATGGAGAGATAGTGTATGGAAGGAGGCGTCTCATTTACAGACCCACACAGGCGCAGAGGATGGTCTTCTAAACCCTGCAGGCGGGGCAGAGCAGCACTTCCCTGCATACACAGCACTGACAGAAGCAGTACATCCAGGGAGAAGAAGGCTGCAACGTTTGATTATTCTCCTGTTGACCACCACTGATGCTCTCTGCCTCCCACTTAGGACAAAAGAAAATCAGTGAAATAGGGGGTCTCTTTTTCCTGTTGCCTCTCAGTTTCCACCATCTCTCCTGCCACCAGTTAATCTGCTCTGATGACATCTCTGCTGCAACCTGTTTACTCCGAGGCAGGGAGGGATTATATTCATTTGGGATTAACAGGGAAAGGAGGGAGAGGATTTTATTGGTCTCCTTGTAATGAATTACAGAATAGTGCATAGAGAAAGAAGCATGTAAATGAGCAGCCAGGATCAAACCCAACAGTTTCTGCAGACAGTGGCACAGATAGGGCGGAGCCCTGTAATTTTTTGTGGATCTATAGCTTCAGGAACCTTAACTTTTTCCACAAACTGAATGAGCACCGGCACAGCACACAGGGCACAACTACAGTGTCATTTGTATTGCATTTCTATTTGCTATAGGGAAAGGTGAAACGTGACCCTATTGACTGTGTTATTTATTTACAGCACATTGACAGGTTGTCTACTTGTTCCACTGCTATTGTCTGGCATAGAAGGATCAGATGACATGCTTGAAACTACCAATGCATTTCTCTGGATAATAACTAAAGCTTTATTTAACCATGCAGCATACCTTCAGCCCCATATTTTCTATATTCTTTGTGTGGTTTTTACTAGTGAGTGCTCGTGAACTGCAGTATGATTCCTACACCGGGGAGCATGAAGATGTGGAGACCACAGCTTGGTGCCGTAATCCTCACTGCATCTCTGGCAAACTTTACCCTACAAGGAGAAACACTGGCACTGTTTATATGGACTCTCCTGGAAGGAGGACTTTAAAGAAACCCCTTTGTAAATGCAAGATCACTGTACCAGATGGGCTAATACAAACTCCCACTGAATCTGAAGAAAATGCACTTCAACATGTCAAAAGTATAGAAGGCACCACACCTGTACCCAGATTGCAAGCTGAGACCATTCTGCAAACCAGACATATCCTTAGTGCACCTCATCAGGAAAAGATTGGTCACAGAATTAAAAGGATGTGCAATCACACAAGTAGAAGCAAAAGAGGAACTAAAGGACATCAGTGGGCTAAAACCAGGGAGAGCTCTGGCAAAGGCAATGGTGATAAAATATTATCAATGGATTTAAACGAAACTTTGGAAACAGAACCCCATGCTTTGGCATTAAATGTCTCTGTCCCTATTGCAACCAATGACGTGAAGGTGTTTTCGGATAGCATGGAGATTAATCAAGTTTTGGCACCTAAAAATACCTCAAATAAACGACTGCATATAAAAAATCCCTTTTATCCAATAACAGATGATTCCTATGGTGCCTATGCTGTCATGTGTCTGTCCATTATCATATTTGTTATTGGAATTATGGGAAACATGGCTGTAATGTGTATAGTCTGTCATAATTACTATATGAGAAGTATATCCAACTCCCTCCTGGCAAACTTGGCATTTTGGGACTTCATGATCATTTTCTTCTGCCTACCATTGGTGATATTTCATGAGCTCACTAAAAAGTGGCTTTTGGAGGATTTCTCTTGCAAAATCGTACCATACATTGAGGTAATATTTCTATCCATCTAAAACAGTTGAATGTCCAGGTGTTTCTAAATTGAGTATCTGTTATATTTTCTTTTTTTTGTGTAAATATATCTCCCTTTCCTTCATCCTTAGCAAATCAATATTTTCTGCATGGGTAGCCGTATGTACTGCATGAATCTTCACCTGATCACTTCACAAATAGGGGATATTGTGCAGTCTGTGATGAAAGTAATAGATATGTCAGTAGGTTTCAAATACCGGAATAAAATATGTGCTTCATCCCTGAAGCTGATTGCTTGCTATGAATTAGCAGGCAGATTTGTTCCTTATTTAAAACTGACCCTGCCTTAGTACAATGCCAGCCTTTTGGCATTCATTTTGTAGCTGTGCCAAGCTAGCTTGCGGCCAATTGGCCTCAGTCCACCGCCATTCATGATGTGCATGATGAAAAAACAAAAGGATCATCAATGGATGTTATAATCATAATAATGAGACCAGTACCTACACAATCTGTGTGCCCACTTGATCTAGAGCAGGGGCTGTCTCAGCATCATGGGAAATATGTTTAACAAGAGCTGCAGTGCCAAAGGTTAGCCATCTCCTGTTTTACAGCATGGGCCTAATGGTAGTACATTCTCCTCAGAAAGCAAATTGGTCAAACACATTTACAGCAATGGTTAATTTTCCAAGTAGTTTGTGAATCATAGCTGGAGTTAGGATATTTGGCACATACTATAAATGCATTTTTCCAAACTGGTCACAGGCTGTAACATGTAATGTCAAGAATTCGTGTCTGCCAATTTTATCCTTTATAGTGAGTGAACATTTTCTTTCCAGTTGTAATTTATTTTATTTAATCCTTGCCAGTTCATATTAACAATTTACATTCCCAAAATATGTGACATAAATATTGTTTTCTTACTGTAGTAATTTATTTCAAATGCTGTCTGAATTAATCATCATTAACAGTACATGTAGAAATGTATTTAGTTTAGTCTGCCTAAAATATTCACATTCTGTTTTACAGAACCCGCTAACAAAGTTTGAAGGTGTTGTGTGCATCATGAAGTAATTGTATTTCTGTGTGGTTAAACAGGCTACAGATTTGTGTATTAATGTAACACTTTTATAAATATTGGCTTGCACAGCACCCCACCCTTCCTAAACTGGATTGCATCTGTTGCTCTAAGCCTGTTTAAAGGGACTGTATCACCTGCACATTGTTTTTACTGTGCATGTAGAGCATAAAAAATGATTGACAATTTTATATATATATATATATATATATATATATATATAGCAAAACTGCAAGCAAATGCCTAAATTTGTAGACAAAATTGTATTATATGTGTCTGTAGTGTCTCCTGCTTATGACATCACCTGTGGCTTAATATGCAAATTATACATTTCCCATTGAAAAGCAGTTAATTTGCATACAGTGTCACAGGTGATGTCATTTTCAAGTATTTATTATATTCTACATTCACAGTTTCAACAATGTTTCGGTGATGCAGTCCCTTTAATCTTATTTCATGGGATGTACATTTTATTATATATTTCGTAATTAAGTTTTGGTAAACATGGAAGCATGATTTTAACAGATAAAAACAAAAGTGATTTGTTTCATTTTTTGCAGGCCTTCAACCACAAGGTCTAATGTATCATTTGAAACATAAAGAAATGCCCAAGGAAAAATAATAGAGACAGAAACACATTTATTAACTATGTTATGAGTTATGTAGTGTATGACAGATTAATTGATACAGTTTGTTTGAGGAACAAGAACTTTAACAGAAAGCTATTTTGTTAGCTTTACATGTTGACGTACAATTTGCTAGTTTTAAAACTCTTACCAATTTGTATTCGTTTCAGCAACTTTTGGCCTTCAAAGTACTTTCCGGCAGAAGACAGAATAACATATTTAATAATGACCTAATAAATTGCTGAACTTCCAAAATAGAAATGAAGTTGGTTAATAGATACGTTTAACCTGTATATAACATGATATTTTCATCTCGGGTACTATCAGAAACAACAAAACAAATATAATTGAAAATAGCTATACTATATTTGATTATTTGCTACCATAAGGATATACTTTTATGTTTTAACTCTCTCTTAAATGTTTCGCTTAGGGTGACCAGGTGACTACTTTAATGAGACGGATGTAGCACAGGGTTACACTGCAGAGTCCATTTTCTATAAACGAGGAAGACACCAACATTGTTTACGGAGGGCATTTAGTGGAGTTGATGACAGACTATTTAGTGATGTTCTATGGAACTTCACAGGTCTTGCCATGGATATTGGTGTCCTTGTAAGCATACCTTGTCTATCCTTGGACTCAGCTCAAATGGGATGCCTGGCCACCCTGGTTTATTTTGTGCCTGCAGTGAGAAATAGTAAGGTGGTAATTCTAATTTAAGCAAATACAATTATGACAAAGACTGCATGTAAAGTACAGAGGTATAGATACACTTAGTGCTCAAGTAAACAAAGATCACCATGTCAGTTGCTTACATAACAAATATGGCTTACCACAGACAATTACCAGTTAAGGAGAATTAACTACAACGCATTGCTTATTCAAATTACTCTTTGAATAAGAAATAAAGTGATATTGTGATACGTTTAGAAATTGGACAGCGGGTGCAGGTGAAAACAGGCTGTCATGTTTCCATACATTAAATGGCCACATATAATTGGAAGAGTGGTGGAAGATCTTGATTGCTAAAAGTTGGATGACTACAGTCTCTAAATATATATGGTTTGATAATAGATTTATTCAGCTATGCCTGTGGGTTTATTTACATTGTGTAAGAATGTGCTATTCAAAAAAAATGTTTGTAAAGAACATACTGTATTTTTCCGTGTATAAAATGATCCTTAATTTGTTTTTTTTTTAACCCCAAATTAAGAAATCACTATATATTTTTTAAATCTCCTTTTTTTAAGTTATTCATTGCCCCAAGACCCACTTTGCACTGAGGCATTTCCTCCAAAACCACTTTGCACTCACAAGACTTACCCCCAGGAATTACCAAAGCTATTAGATCACACTCAGATGACTTTGCCCCAGCACTTACCCCAGCTTTTAGATCACACTCAGAGGACTTTGCCCCAGGACTTACCCCAACTATTAGATCGCTCTCAGAGGACTTGTCAGCCCTGAGGATGTCCACTTCATGTGGCAACATAACATTTGCTTTGAGGGTACTCTATCACACTCTTGCGGCCTCAACCACATTTGCTAGATGTGGCCTTTAAGTTTTCCAAGCTTTAAGAATTTTTAAAGCTGAATTCTCAAAGCGGCAGCGGTGGCCAGAAACTTAAAGGCCACATTCAGTGGTCCCCAGGCACTGCTTCCATGTAAAAGAAAACCCACAATATTGGAAGAAAAATCTTACAAGGAAAAATACAGTAATTAGAAGAAGAGGCACTGAATGCATTGATGTTGCAAGGTGGTACACAAAAGCAACAACTGTTGCTAAAGAACTGGTCCATGCATGAAATAATACTGATATTAAACAATGTGTCAGATATGTATAGGCATTCTCCTGTAGAAAATGTAAGAGCTATTTTTTATTTTTTTTAATACGCAAATGGCAGACAAGTGATTCAGTTTTCAGTTTATTGTTTATACATAAGGGGCAAAAAAGTTCTATGACCCTGGTCAATTTCCATATCTAATATCCCATATTTAGAATACTACATGTGTGGCCATCATTTGCTGTAATGCACTCCTTGACAAACATGCAATTATATATATATATATATATATATATATATATATATATAAATGCTTTCACACAAAAATACTTATCAGCTTTCACACAACTCCAGCATCCGTCTCATGTTTAAATTGTCATAATGCTGTATGCCAGTCTTTGTGTGATATTCTCATTGTGTCCTTGAGTTCTTTGTTGGGATTTGGTATTTTCTTTATTCTTTAGTGTGAATAGAATATCTGTTCTAGTTTGATGACTTGGAAGCAACCAACATTTAAAATATGATTGGTCTTTTTTTCTGTATTAGAATTAATTACTCTCCTATTCCCGACTGCCTCTAGATTGAAAGCTTCAAAGCAGGGATCTCTACCTCATGTATGAGTCTATCTCTGTTCATATAAAGTAGTATGTATTCCCTCCTATGCTTTGTACCAAGTGCTATGTAAATTGATGGCGCTAAATGAATAAATGTTAATGTAATGTAAAAACAATATAGAATCAGTTAATGTTTTGTAAGAATATTTTCCCTAAGAGAGATCTGAGAATATTTGAAGTCATATATGGCATGCTAAATGAAATATGTTCCATGTGCATGAAGATAATATGAGCTGATTAGTAATAAGGGTGTGACCAGTGATGGAATAGCTGAAATAAAAGCAAAAGGAATCACAGTGCACTAAAGTAAGCATCTCAAGCATTAAATGTGCAGATGTAAAAATTAACCCTAAACAATAGTTTGTGTCTAAACAGCATATATTCTGTCCTTTTTGTGTATGTTGCTGCCCTGATATGTGATTGACAGTTGGTATGACTAATATGCATACTCATTTATAGTACTTACTATATTAGTAATTTCTGTGTCCATATCCGGTCCCTTCCTCTTTTCCAACATTTTAGCTTTTAATCCCTTCATTGGTTTATCCATTTCAGACTCTTTTCAATTTTTCTCTTTGCCTTTGATCAGACACACACGGATACACATGCAGATACCCATACACACGCAGACAGACAGACACACAATGATACACAAGCAGATACCCATACACACAGACAGACAGACAGACACACACTGATACACATGCGGATACCCGTACACACAAAGACAGACAGACACACACTGATACACATGCGGATACCCATACTCACATACAGACAGACAGAAACTGATACACATGCGGAAACCCATACACACATACAGACAGACACTCATACAGATATAAACAGTGACACACTTTCAGGTACATAGGGGCACACACTCACACATGCAGACAAACAGATACACATACAGATACACATGCAGACACAACTATAGACATGCATACAAATACACAGACACACTTAATGACAAACATTCAGATACACGCACAGATACCCATGCAGACCCACAGATACTCACACAGACACACATTCTCTTACACACAACTGTTTAAAAAAAATGTAGTCACCATCCTGTTTCCTACCTTTTAGGTGCAGGAGGATGACTTCCCTGGGGTTTAGTGGCTGCCTCATGATGCTGGGAGTCAGAGCTCCCACTGACTCCCTCCTCTTCTCCCCTCCCCGGCGGTCTCTAATCGGTCGGCGCTCTTTTGCTGGGAGGAAATGACGGCTTCCTCCCAGCGCTGGCTACATCCCTGGGGCCCGCAGCACTGACCGGGACAACCATGCCCACATGGTGGCCCAAAGAGCATGCTCCACCCAATGGGCCCCTTCAATGCGGCGGAGCTGCACCAAAATGCCTGCGGGCACCGCCTTCGCAGGGGTCACATGGTGGCCGGGACCCTTGAGTGACGGGCCCAGTCGCAGCTGCGACCCCTGCGACAATGGTAGTTCCGCCACTGCCCACAACTACCTATCTCTCTGCTAAAGTATTTTACACATTTCTCTGCTTGCCCTTAATATCTCCAACCATACAGCCTTTTCCAAAATGTCTTCTGTTTAGCCTTTTCCATCTCCCCTCCCAAAAAATATTTTTTGTCTGTCTCCTCTCTACCTTGTGTTTGTTATTCTTCCCAGCATGAATAAATGGACACCCAACTCTGCTTTAAATTTTTCAAATGAATTTATAATATTTACAGTTAGCTCACAATATTCACAGTCTCAGGTATAGAGTATAAGATCATGTCCTATTACCGTGCAATCATCCACAGTTCAGGGGTACAGTGATCAAGATGAGCTTATGGTATGGTTGACATTGTTTGCTCTAGCTGTGGTTTTAAAACCATTTTGTTAACATAACTATGGCATTTTTATATATAATATGTAATGTCACATTGGATGGTTAGTATTTTGGAGTAGCTCATTTAGAAAAAGTCCAGATACAACTTTACATGGAGAGAAATGCTTATATTTCTGTAACATACCAAAATAAGCTGTGGTAAAAACAGAAGATAACTTTCAGACAGTTACTTTAGTAGCGTTACTTAATGCCGCACATATTATGGTTTGTCCATGGATCGGAGATCAAGGGCACCAAGTATCCCTGAATACTGTACAGACCACTTTAAAAATGCTGAAATGTTGGAATACTTGGTGTCCTTTAGGAATGCAGCTTATAATTATCATGTCCTGCAAATATACACAGGTATTGTCATATATTGTCTGTATATGTCTGATTATCTTGTATTGTGATCAGTTGTGGCATGTACATGTTTTGGATTTGTACTAAATATTTTCTTCTGTAATATCGATTGACATGTTTTTTTTTTCAGAAGGGTGTGCAATAGTTTTTTGTACATGATGTGTAGTTTATGAGCATGGTGAGGTTTTTGCTATTCTATATGCACCCAAATAGGCAAGTAATTCTTGTGAACTGCATGTATTCTAACTTTTGTCCAATGGTTACGATACAATTCTGCCACATACTGAATCCTAAATATATGAATGTTGAATACTAGGAGCTCTGACATAACATTGAAAGTTATTGGTTGGTGCATTTTATTAAATAGACTTCTTTATATTTATACATTCATTTTTCATTGATAAATGCATACAATAGAATAATTGCTTGCAAAAGTAAACATACAATAAATAGCATACAAAACATCTGTCAAGTATCACATATTTTTAAAAAACAAACCCAAAAAAACATAATAAAGTGCTCCATGGCTTTCTCAAATAATTAATTTCTTAAAATAGTAATAAATAGGTCAGTGCAAAATCCATCTATCCTAACCAGAAATGCACAGGGTAAACTACAGACAAAGAGTAAACTAACAATAGAAGCTCCCTGCCAGAGCATCCAATAAATAAAATATAATCAGACATCCTTGTGTAGAACTGTGACTTTACACCATTCAATTGCATTATCTATTGATGTATTACACATATACACAATACCACTGTTATAGTGCACTAAACTACTACATGCTATGGCTTAGGGAGTAAACACGGCACCACTGTCTATGCAGTCACAAATACAGTATATTTACATTATGTATACGTACCTTTCCTTTGGTGGCTAGTGGCAGGCAGCATGGTCCCTCCATGCTGCCTGTTCGGCTTCCCGGCGATTGTGCCGACAGGTCACGTGACCGGGTGCGCGTATGACGTTACTGTCGGCACTTCCGTGTCGGCACACTGCACGGGGAGCTGAACAGGCAGCACGGAGGTTTCTCTGTGCTGCCTGTTCGGCTCCCCGTGCAGCCTGGCAGGCAGAGCGATGGTGAGGGGGGATCTTTCGATCCCCTCTCACCTCCGTCTCTGCCTGCAAGCGCGGTCTTTTTTTTTAAAGGGCCGCGTTTTGTTCTTTTTTGTTTAATTTGTTTTTTTTCAGTGCTGGGGGGCGCTGCTGACCCCCAAAATTTGCTGCCCTAGGCATCCGCCTAGGATGCCTCGCGGTAAATACAGCACTGTACGTATGTAGAAAATTATACTGTTCTAGTATGTGTAAGAAGCAGGTTCATACCTTTAATGTTTGTCACCCATGTCAGATCTTTTATTTGGTACTTCCATTTTAAAATATAAAAACACCCCCAAAAAATAACATATTATTAAGAATTTCACCCCTAGTCATTTGCACCTATGGACTTGCCATTTGTATGTAAAAACTAGCCATTTGCATCCAAACACTTGCCATTTGCACCCAATATTTCTGGAACCCCTTCACCCAGCCTTCCGTCTATTAATCCTTGTGCCCTGCCATTTCTGATTTACCAGCCAGTCTGTTATTCCCTCACATAACTTTCTGTCATCTCCTTCCCGTGACTTCCTCACATCCTTGTCTAGCTCTTTGTTCCCTACCCCCAACTTCTGCTTCTCTTTCTTCAGTTTTCTGTGCCTCTCATCCCTATGATGTGCTCTCCTTTTTGTCCCTTCTTCCTTCCATCACCTTATGTCCCTCTGTCCTCTGCTTCTCTTTCATGGAGCCTCCTCCAGAAGTTAAGTACCAGGTATGACATCCCTGCTCTCCCCATCAGTCCTCCCCATGCTGTTGCAGAACAAGCACAACCTATGGCATCTACAGCAAGTGCCCCCTACTACATTCTTATGCTGCGAATAGCTCCGGACACCCTGCGACCCCTCCAAAGTCTGCCACTGAGTAGAAGTAGAGGGGTGAGGAGCACCTTTGCAATGTCATGTTTGTAAAAGCAAGGCTTGAGCATCAGCACTTGGCAGTTACCCTTTCCAGCCATTTATTATTTTCTGGCAAAATGTTCTATTCAGTTATAACATAGCTTTTTTGCTTGTTATTCATTCCTTCTTTGTGTTTAGCTATAACACTTCTACCTGAAAGCTTTTCCATGTATTAACTGCCCTGTATGTCGTTGATATGAAATTTTTTAGTATGAGGTCTACTTGAGTTTAAACTGATAGTATCTAACAGTTGTATTAAAAACTAGTTAAAAGGCACTATGTGGTAACTATATATCTCTAACAGTGCTCATCTGTAACCTACAGCTTTAAAGGAACAGTCCTAAAAACATCTTTGTATAGATGTATGATAAAATTAAGATTTTAATGCATGCTTTGGCGCATCCAATATTTGCTTCACTGATCACAGAAATTAAATTGTTTCAGTTTACAACCCATCAACACATAAAGAGCATTTTCGCACAGTAATAAGAGTGCCTATCTGTCACAGTAGAGATGTTCATGTATTAATGAAATGTTATGACCTTTGACAATAGTTCTTTGTTTAGTATGTTTTGCCAAGTAACAGTGCCTTTTGTTATCCAAATGGTGGGAAAGTACACAAGTCGTGTTAAACCATTAATCTTTTGTTTTACTCTTCTCTCCGAAGGATTGTTTAGCAAGAAAATAATTTATGTGACTTTGCTCTTGGAACAATTTTGGGGAAGTTAGGGACCTACACTTAGTTACCTTGCAGATGAAGTATAATCTGAATTCAAAAACTGCATGGGAATTTTTATATGTTGGATAAGTTTCCTATTTTGTATAACTTGTGAAAGAAGAAAATCAGTGGCTCAGGATTTTCTGATGTGAGGAATACTGCCAACATTTTAAGAAAGTTCTCATTTAAGAGAATTGAAAAATACAACGTACTATATATTTCAACCATTTCATCAAATGACTAAATATCAGTCGACCCACCTGTTTGAAAACACATGTAATATTTTTAATGTAAAAATGTATGTTTATTATTAGTATTTCTCAGCACATTTTTAGATGTACCAGTATGTGAAATCATTTAGATTTACACGTTTTCTTTTGTCTGCATACTAACTTCTCTAGGTACTTTCCCCTTATTTCCCTGATTGTGGGCTATATTCATTTGCAGAAAAAAATGAATCTGTGGACAATTGTAATCAGAAAGACAAAGGAAGACTTACTGAAAATATGCACATTCTCTCATATCCATAAACAAAAGTTTTAAGAAGCCTTTTGAAAGTATGGGCATTGATTATCTGTATCAAAAATGACAATACCCACATTGCAGACCCAAAACTTACCCCAGCACTGCTCTGACCTCATAATACACATGGGGAGCATGAGAGGCAGAAGGTGTCTGTCAGCCTGGGCAAAAAGGCTGGTGAGGGAAGATATTTTGATCTTCCCAGCCAGCACCACTTCAAGCATGGTTTTTTTTTTCTTTTAAAGGCACAGCATTTTAAGTTGCCCCCCATGGCAAGTGCCACCAAGGTTGTCTCTCTGTAAGTACAGGCTGTTTACATATACATTTACAGTTTGTACTAACAGGCTACCTATAGACTAGGAGCAATAGCAGTTTAGTGGCTTAGTACAACTTCACTAGCCCACCTGCAATAATGCAATATATGCAAGACAGATAAACAGAGAGATGTACTGACAAAAAAAGTGCAGAGATATACAAGACTATGTTACAGAAAGAGCACTTAACTTTTATTACTCAGATTCAGAAATGTAGACAAGTGAAGAAGGCAGACAAGGTGAAGATAGGAAGGGAATCTTCTCTTACAAATGTGCAGGAGAGGGGAGTGAGGCAGTACATAAGAGCATAGATGGAAAATAAAAGCATCCTGTTAATCACATGTCTTATGTAAGGAGGTAACAAATAAGCAGATAAGAGAAACAAGGTACAGAGATTTTAAGAAAGACAGGCAAGGCAAAATTACTTGGTTTATGCATCTCTTCAACAGTATATTTAGACGTGAAAAGTGTGAAGCCCTGGCACAGTGAGTCATTATAGTGGCACAGAAGGCAGTTGTCCCATGTATCTGTATGTGTTCACTGTATTTTGTATATGAGTGTGTATTTATATATATCTATTTATATTTGTACATGTGCGGCCTTGAAATGCGTCAGAATGGATTGTAAAAAAAAATCCATATTATGGTTGCTCCAGTTTGTCTGTCAAGAAATATTTCTCTGTTGTGATTTAAAGTTTTAAAGTATTTAAATATGTTAATGATCTTCTAAAGAATCCTGTAACATGTTGCAAAAAAAAAAAAAAAACAACATTGTATCATCAAGGGTTAAAATCACAAAAGCAAAAAAAATACATGTTAAAACTGAAAAGGGATAATTTAGCTCGTTCAATAGACAGTGAAGACTGATTATGGTAGCAAACACAAACTTACACATTGTCTCACACAATAGTAGCAGAAAAATTCACAATGAATTGATTATATAATTAGTATTTACAGTGCTAGAAATGACTTACTGATTATGTAAATTCATTAGGAGTGAAAAAGTGAAGCAAAGCGTGTAACTAAAGATCACAGAAAGAAATCCACATTCCGATTTTTTTTATAAATCCAGACATTTTCTCTAGTGCATATTTCACCAGCAATAGACGATTATCATAAAGACCGTTTGTAACACCCAGTCATTGTGGTACAGTATTTTCTGACTTTAAGTATGGCACCACATATCAGGCCAATACACAGTGACCTAGAAACACAGGTTGCACACCCAGCCACACACAGAATATGTGTCAAATCCTACATAACTGTCACCACTCTTTCCCAAAATTATTTTGGAATCTGAAAAATTATGTATTCATAAAATGATACTTCATAGCCACTTAAACGCCATCTTAGATTTCCCCCCAAAAAATCATATTTTATATATAATATATTATCTACTGATTGTGTATTATGCTTCCATACAGTAATGCACTTAATAGTGAGTGCACAAATGGTCATGCACCTTAATACACAGTCCAGAATCAATACCTAATTTATGACATAGGCTATACATTTGATGATTATTTAGTGTGGAAAATGTATAGATTAAATTGTATTACTTGAGCATGTCATCCACATACTTGAGGATGATCTTCAACTTTATTACTCTAACATATGAATAAACTTTCTTTCTTCATCTAATTTTTCTTGGTCATAGCCATCTACGCCTCTCATGATTTTGTCATTATGATCATGCTAGTATTCCCTAATCAATCATTTTAGATTTTGTGCAAAACAGCCTATAATGTACTGAATAATAAACTCTTTCTCAGATCCTAGTACATGACCGTGTTATGTATTATCTCAGTATTTATTTATGCAATGTCCCTTTTAAAATGATGCTATCAAATAATGTTGGAAAGGTAGAAATAATAATAATTATAGATTTTTTTTGTTCCAATGCCCTTTACGTATTTTAGCTAAATTATTACACTTGAATTATTTCAATTATTGATAATATTAATATGCATTTTTACTTTATTTTGGCTGTTTGTCTATTCTTTTTCTTTTAACTTTAATATGTGTTTGTTTATTACAGGTGGCATCCCTCGGAGTATCTACATTCACATTGTGTGCTCTTTGTATTGATCGATTCCGAGCTGCTACCAATGTTCAGATGTATTATGAAATGATTGAGAACTGCACATCAACTACAGCCAAGCTAGCTGTGATATGGGTGGGTGCACTCCTTCTTGCACTGCCCGAAGTAGTTCTCCGTCAGCTAGTTAAGGATGAATCCGGAACAAATTCCAATACCTTCAGTGAGCGCTGTGTTGTTAAAATATCTACTGAACTTCCCGATACCATTTATGTTTTAGCCCTCACGTATGATGGCGCAAGACTGTGGTGGTACTTTGGCTGTTATTTTTGTTTGCCCACTCTTTTTACAATTACCTGTTCATTGGTGACTGCAAGAAAAATAAGAAGAGCAGAGAAAGCTTGCACAAGAGGAAATAAGCGTCAAATTCAGCTTGAAAGTCAAATGAACTGTACTGTTGTGGCTTTGACCATCCTTTATGGCTTTTGCATAATCCCTGAAAATATCTGTAATATTGTAACAGCTTACATGTCTACCGGGGTCACCAGGCAGACTCTGGATCTTCTTCATCTCATTAGTCAGTTTCTTTTGTTTTTTAAATCGTGTATTACCCCAGTGCTCCTTTTTTGCCTCTGCAAGCCTTTTAGTCGGGCCTTCATGGAATGCTGTTGTTGCTGTTGTGATGAATGCATTCAAAAGTCCTCCACGGCAACAAGCGATGATAATGACAATGAATATACTACCGAACTGGAACTTTCCCCTTTCAGTACGATTCGTCGTGAAATGTCCACATTTGCTTCTGTTGGAACCCATTGTTGAGAGCACCTATCTAGTTTTTAATTGTGAAACACTCTATTATATACATTTGAAATGTAATTCACTATTTGTTTTTATTAAACACTAAATTTGTGAGGGATTAAAATGGGAAATTTTAGACTTTTTTTTTTAAACTAACAGGGTATGTTTCCAGGAAACATTTAACTTGTTTCTGCACCTTAATTAACTGGTTGCTAGCTTTTTTTTGATAATCACAATTGATAACTTTTTAACATTTTATCTACTAAATTAGGACAATTTATTGTACACTAAGGTGGTTTGCACTTAAATTCAATATTGTAACTTTGTCCTTATTTTACATTTAGGCCTTAGCAATTTATTACATTTTACTTCATATTTATAGACTATTTTGTGTAAACATTTTGTCAAACAAAATGAATGCTAACTTTTTTTTTTATAACATATCACAATGTGTTTGTGTTGTCTAAATTTAGTATGTTAATATGTTATACTATTTTAATAGTAACTCACCAACATTGAACATTGTACACATTCATACACACTGACTATATACACTGAAATGCACATTCAATCAGAGTTAGAAGTGAATTGTGGCCCAAAAAGACCATGTTACGTTATTGGTTGTAATTATTAATGTTCAATAAAAGAAACCAGTGAGAACTTTAAAGTCTATGAATAACTTGGATACCAGTTAACACACACTCACCATAAATTTCATCTATATGAGGGAGCTGCAAACTCTTAGAGATGTTTGTGTCTTCGTGGTGCTCCAAAATGAATAAATGCAACATAGCTCACCACCGAAAGTAGCAGAAATGTTACCCCTTTTGTTTGTAATCAATATCAAAGATATCAAAAATAAAATGAAGGAGTTTGAGCATGCGTGGGATAGACACAAGGCTATCCTAGATATAAGATAGGGCCAGGGACTTATCTAAGTATTTAGAAAATTGGGCAGACTAGATGGGCCAAATGGTTCTTATGGCAGACACATTCTATGATATGTGGCCAGTGCCTCACAGGACTCTCATACCTGGACACCTATGAGGCACTGACCATGTATCATGTTTGCTATGGATTACAAATAAAGGAGCACCATTTTACTACTTTTGGTGGTTAGCGCAGTTTCATTTATCAGTTTTGTAATTATTAATTGTCCATTAGCACTCTCATGTTTTCTCCTACCACATTAGGGAGCAATTATAAGGCAAATAAAGCCATCAAGAGGCACGTTTATTGGTTTTGATAGTGACTGCTTTATTTTTTAATGTTTCCATGACATTGATCTTTTTGCATGATCACTATTGTCTCTTTTATCTTCGTTGTTAACTTACAGATTTATGTTTGCGCAAAAGCAGTGTACAAACTGCTGTGTGGATCCTACAGTGTGGATTCCTAACAATAATAAAGTCTGCTGTAGCAGAACAGTTTAAGCACTGATATTTGAATAGACTGTAGGGAAAATAGGCATAATATACACTTGTTTCATACTGTAATTGATTTGTAGAATTACTGTATCTAGAAAAGATTTGCACATCTCTGTAAGCTATCGCTAGACTTTATATATTTTTAATAGATATTCTGTTTTACAATTCAGGACTTTTTGTAATATGTGCTCTACTTATTGTTTTTCTTTTTCTAAAAGCAAGTGTACAAGATTTATTAAATTAAGACTAGTGATGAAACTATTATTAGTTTCTATTACTTTACTCCAGTCACATTGTATTATACTTTTATATGTGTATTTTGGTACCTGTTGCTTATTAGTCACCAAATTGCAATGCTGTTGCTTTAAATGTTAATCTTCTACCTGTGCAATGGCTGAATTTAGCACCACATTAGTAAAATAAAATAAAAAATATATACAAACAAGCCATGTGCAGGCTGTTAAATCCACACCCCTTGTTTTCCATGCTTATGGTGTTGTTTTCATAATTTGTATCAGCTACAAAAACTCATTATCATGAATGTGCCATCCATGAAGTATTTTCGACAGCAGAAAAAGATTTAGAGATGTTGGCGCTGAGAATTACTTGCAAATTAATACTGATCAGGAGCAACTTAGACTTTTGTAGCAACCAAGTGATATAATTACATAGAGCTTGTAATCAGTTGTATAATTTGTATATGGAGCAGTTTATTTGGACAAAATGTATTGGCTTTATAGAGCCTAATTAATAGGTGGGCTCCAGGATGTCTTGTCCTACCACTGGAACACTCCATCGAAACCACCATGCTGTATATGTTCATTTGAAAATGAGGATGAAAAAGTACTTTTCTTTCAAGAAAGATACAATGTTTAGTCATTTTGCTATCACAATGGGTTCTGTATGCAATATATGGAAATTTATGATGTAATAAACAGTGGTGCTGTAACAGCTTCACATTATTGAAGTTTCATCTTTATTTGAAGATCTCCCCAAACAGCTTTTCATCTAACATAAGCTCAAGTTGACAATTTTGGGTGTTTGGAATTACAGCTGTATGTTTTATGTTTAAAAACATTCCTTTATTTAAAGATTATTAGATATCTCATGCCTTCTAATATTTTTATAATATATTTATAATAGATTATTTAAATATGGCACTGCTTCAAATTTCAACGCAACTGAAACCAATAAACACTGGATAATTTGAAGAAAAGGAAAGCAATATGTTCATCTGTTCTCTGTGCTTTAGTAGTTTCTTATGAGATGCATAATATCCTCCAGTATGGAATTGGAATTTTTCACTACAAACTTGTTTCTAATTTGATTATGATCTCTAAAATGACATGTTAAGTAACACACATAATGTTTTAGACTGTTATGATGAGGTTAGGCAAACTACTGAATGAAAACCGGTGCAATTAATGTTACTGTAATTCTCTAATAACTACCGGTAAAACACTGTTCTCAAAAACTGGAACCATTAAAATTTGGACAATTTTATAGAAATCAAAATGTGGATTTTTCTTCCCATTGGATATTTATGAGCACAAGGAGTGCCAGGACTATTAAAAATATATTAGAGATTGTGGGAGAGCACTACTAAAATGTTTTATTAATCAATGTTGATCATGCACATCAGTCTGATTGTAAACTTGATGTTATACATAATAGGTACTTAGTCACTGAATGTTTAATGTAGTACATTTTAACATATTTATGAAGTGCTGTTCCTCCACAGTATATGACATTTAGTTCAGGGGTTGCCAAGCTGTATACATGATGGAATTATTATTTCAGAAGCATCTTATAATCCACTTTAGATAAGCAATAAACTATAATAATAAATGATGTAACTATGATAAAACAAAATATAGTTCAATAATTATAAAGGACCTCAGAGTCACCAAGATGTAGCAATATCTCTGCTTTATTAAATAGTGCATATTATTTATAGTGTAATTTTATTTTTGAAATGACTAACATTTGTGGGCAGTTTACTACTGAGTCACATGCTTAACCCAAATATCTTGCAGTAAGTTGTAACTTTTTCTGTTTTATATAAGGGTCTATAAAGAGAGAATTGCAGGGAATTAAGATGGGAATTTTAAACTTTAGGCCAAAGTCGCCAAGTTGGAAAAATTCTTCAATCAAGCTAAATGGGATCATTTTTCTAACTCAATTACCTCAAGTTGCCTCAAGTTTGAAATTCCTGTTTAAATTCCCTACAACTCTATCTTTATTGAGTAGACCCTATAGTCATGTTTTTAGATTGCAGAAACTGTAAGGATAGGTCCTCTGGAATATTTAAGGCCTGGTATTTTTTAATAATAATAATATCTGTATTTTATATTATTTAAAACCAGCAATATTATATTATACAGTGTACATCTAGGAGGCAATGTTAATTATAACATAAAGAAAAATAAATAAATATTGCTCATCATGAAATCTGTGCTATTTGCAAATGCAAATGGAATGGTTCCTATTTATAATGAATTGAAGATTGAGGTAAATTGTTAATAGATCTTGCCTTCTTTTCCCTGCAGTGAAACAGGGCTAAGTTTTGAAATTGACCAGCTTGCTATTATTGTAGTGAAGTCATACTGATCAGCCAGCCCATGACCAAGTCATCAAATGGGTAAGATGAGCAGTTATTTCATGGGGGGGGGGGGGGGGGGGGGTCATATTTGCTTGTACTTTCCAAATACTGCTTCTGACAGAAGTTTGAATAGAAAAAGTTTAAAATATTATGGTATATGTACTAATATTTTAGGATATTCCATTATAATAATTATATGTCCAGTCTTACTATAAGGAAACAACTTAGTAAATAAAATAAAAAAATAATTAAATTTTACTAAAACTGTATGACTCAAATTTATTTGTAAAGTAAAATGAGTAATACAAATGAATGTTCATTACATTATTTGTTGTATTTTAACGTGTCTAATAGACCAAATTATACTTAAGCATGACCTATGTTCATATGACTCCCAAGTCATCTCAGATCAGTGTCCATTAACACGTACACAGCGCTATGGCTGTGCTGCTAAAGTATCTTAGATTAGTGCTGGTTTCTGTGCATGCAGTATTTTGCACATTTTCCTTGATATGTTAAAGCCTCATCAATTTATCTTATCCACTTCATTTTAATTGCCTGCCCTAATTTGTGGTCATTTATTTATAGTGCACCAGAAATCAATTTACAGCAAAATGTGAATTAAGATGTGCATTTTAGGAAAGCCAAAAATCATAAATCTTTTTTAAATATAGCAGACATAACTAGTTCTCGGCTGGAACTTTATACTAGAAAATATTGATCCAGGATAAGTCTTATAGGTCATGAGAAAATACACAGAACCTCAGTGAAACGTTGTTAGGTTTTTAAGTTTCAAACACTGAGGGTTATGTATAAATATTCCCGCACATAAAAAATTCAGGCTATTTTAAAAAAATGTGCAGTTGCTGCTTGCCCCGTGTTCACCTCTTTTATACATAACCTACACTTTCTCTTTTAATTAACTAGAAGTTGCTGTTGCTATGCTGTCTGTTTCCAGTTGTAAAAACGTACCACTTGTTACCACATTGAAAAACATTCATGCTAAGCTTCTGGAAGGCATATTAATTGGGATAAAGTATATAAGAATTGCAAACACAGTCATGTTAAGAATTTTAAATATTAAAACTGATTCACACGATTTGCATATTTGGAAACATAGATTATGTATATTTATTGCAATATTTAAAGCATAGAGTGTTTCCAGATTTTAAATGCCCACTACTTATAGAAAGTCTTTCCAGCCAACATTTTTATTTTAATCTTTGAATATGTGTTTATAATTAATGTCAATATTTTTCAACTTAAGTGGAAATGAGGAGTCAGAAGTCATTTGTGCATATTTAATAGATCACAGCGTGACATAACAGAAGTTTATTTTGGTAAAGAATTCAATTCAAAAGGGTTATTTGTCAAGAACACAATGGATATCTTTCACCATGAAGAAAGCTGCCTGGATGTGCTTTATTATACATATAACTAAACACAAATTGGCCCATCTGTTCTTCCGGATAGCCTTATCCACTGTTCCAGCATTCTTGAACACCAGTACTTGCCACTACAAGCACTACTACTATTCTTTCATGTAGCCAATTACCAACTTAACACAATAGTTTTCAGAGATGTTAAATGTTTACATTCTAGGCTTTATCAATTGTTATGTAGCAAGTAAATAAAGGAAACAGTGTGTTGTTTTTACTACTTAAACTATTTAAAGTATAATAATAAAAGGGACATCTTGTTCAAACTTTTGAAAATTTATTTACATGAAAATTACATTTAAATTAAATTATAGATGCATAAAATATATAGGTGTATGCAAAAAATAGCAAAGAAGACTTATGAATAGAAAGTCTCTGGCTGTGCTGATGGCACTATTTGTCACATGAGGATAATTGTTATGCCAGCTCAGATGTGCTTAATTTCATAGCATTAAGTAATGTGGCATTATTTTCAATTCTGCTAAACCATCAGTTTTACTAAGATATTTATCTAACATAATAACTTTACTATCACATTTGATAGGATTTAAAATGCACATGATTCAAACCCATGTTAAACATATTGTTAAATTTTATATTTTGAGGTTAAATTTAAATCTTTGCAAAACAGTGGACAGATGGCATCACACCTACCTATCATACTGTTTCACTCCAATGAATAGTAACATTTATTCACAACAGTATTTACAAAAAAATAAGAGTATTTTTATTTGCTGGAAAAGGCACTAGTGCTAGTGTAACAAGCTATTATTGGACACGTCAGGATCACAACAAACCAACAGTAATGCAAAAAAAGATGTAGATATCTGGTTTGATGAATTTGTAGACATATGCTGTAAACCTATATATTTATGCTGTGTTTAGTGATATCTGTAAATGACAGTATAATGATAAAGCATTCTACAGAATTGTGTTTTTAGTCAATACTGCTATTACTTTTTGTAATTCAACTTAACAAATTATAGTACATTCTTTTTAAAGACAGAGTGAAGGTCAGGATGTGTGACTCTTTTTGTAAGTGCTAAATTATAAATGACTTATTTTTATAAGCTTTAAAAGGGGAATAGTTTCCTCTGATACACTTAGTCAAACAGCATATTTTCCTTTAACATGTTTTTTCTAGTTTGTATTCTTTTTTTGTTGTGGTGACGTAACTATTCAAAGTACCAAATTGCAATAATCTAACTGTTTCATTAACTGTATATATATATGTAGATTTCAACTGTGGACACTAATTGTATGTTTTGGGATACATTTTTTATTAGTATAATCATTTTGCACACTTCTATAATTTAAGAACTTGGTTTATATAGATTTGTCTCTGACTGGCACAATATTACTGGGCTCTGACTGGCACAATATTCCTGGGCTCTGACTGGCACAATATTACTGGGCTCTGATTGGCACAATATTACTGGGCTCTGACTGGCACAATATTACTGGGCTCTGAATGGCACAATATTCCTGGTATCTGAATGGCACAATATTACTGTGCTCTGACTGGCACAATATTCCTGGTATCTGAAAGGCACAATATTACTGGTATCTGACTGGCACAATATTACTGGTATCTATAATTGTACAATTGTCACCTTGTGGGGCTCCTGTGTGTTGCATAATTAATGGCGGTCCCATGTATGCATAATTATGGGGCACTTGTGTGTGGAATATTTATTGGTCCCCATGTGTGGCGTAATTAAGGGACTCTTTTGTGTGGCATAATTATGGGGCACCTGTGTGTGTGTGGCATAATTATGGGGCACCTGTGTGTGTGGCATAATTAATTGGGCAGAGGTGAGGCATAAATAGAGGGGGCTCTGGTGTGGCATAATTTATGGGGCTCTGGTGTTGCATAATTTATGGGGCTCCTGTGTGTGGCATAGTTATGGGGCTCCTGTGTGTGGCATAGTTAATAGGCCATCTAACTGGCATTACTAAGGAATCTATTTGGCATTGTATTGGAGGAAATCCAGGGGGGTGACACCATGAGTTTCCGCACCGGGTGACACCAACCCTATTGACGCCCCTGCTAACACCACCTCTTCAGGCAGTGCATTCCATACCTTTATTGTCCTTATGTAAATAATCCATTATGCTGTTGCTGATGAAATCTCCTTCTTCAAATCTTAGTGAGTCCTCCCAAATGTACAATCACCCCTGCAGTGTATTGCTCCCGGGACTTTAAGACCACCGCACGCTATTCCATTTGGAATAGTGTGTGATTCAACTACGTTAAAGCACTGGTATTGCGGTAAGGGAAAAATAGCATTTAACATAAAACGCCATTATTCCCTATTTTCCTGTTAATATAATGTATAATGCTAGGGTACTGGGGTTGTAATATCCACCCCCACTTCCCTAGCATTCCCCCTTAGAAATAATGTTTGCTGACCCCAAGAATGGGCAAAAATGTATCTCCCATAGTGATCATAGTCCACGCCACTCACAAGTGTAAAGTATCGTCACCCTAAATTTTCTACTCTCAAACAACTATATTACTTGAAAGTTAACAAAGCAGACTCCGTATTAGCTTGCAAAATTATGTTAAAAACAACTATCCTCCAAAAATTCCCTTCTTATTATACAGCTCAGGAGATCACGTTAGAAATTCTAAAAATATTGCAAACAAATTAGCTAAATATTATAGTAAATTATATAACCTACAAGACCCCATGCTCTCCCCATTACCAACTTAACAGGATATCACCTACCAGTCCCGCCATCAGGGGGTGACGGGAGATACTGGCGTCCCGGGCCTGGCGGGTCCAGGGGGCCCGGCAGGCCCAGGTCACGCAAGGATTAAAAAAAAAATCCCCAGTTTAAGCCGGTCCGCCGCTGTGAGGGAAGCGTTGTGAGCTCCCCTCCAGCCGCGCGGCTTCAATAAATTGTTTAAAAAAAAAATGCGACCAGAGTAACTCCGATCGCATTTTTTTTTTTTATTCAAACTTTATTGAATCCGAGCGGCTGGAGGGGAGGAGCGCACAACACTTCCCTCACAGCCACAGACCTGCACCGGGAGGCAGACAGAGCAAGAAGGAGGTAAGTACTGGGGAAGGGGGGAGGAGGGGCAAACGAGCATAACGCTGGCATACTGAGGGGCAGACTCCTGGCATATTGAGGGCAAAATAATGGCATATTAATTGACAAAAGAATGGCATATTGAGGGGCAAAATCCTGGCATATTGGGGGGCAGAAGCCTGGTATATTGAGGTGCAAAATCCTGGCATATTGAGGGCAAAAAGAATGGCACATTAATTGGCAAAATCCTGGCATATTGAGGTTCAATATCCTGGCATATTGAGGTTCAATATCCTGGCATATTGAGGTTCAATATCCTGGCATATTGAGGGGCAAACTCCTGGAATATTGAGGGCAAAAGAATGGCATATTGAGGGCAAAAGAATGGCATATTGAGGGGCAGAATCCTGGCATATTAAATGGGGAAAGAATGGCATACTGAGGGGCAAAATAATGGCATATTGAGGGGCAAAATACTGGCATACTGAGGGACAAAATACTGGCATATTAAATAGCAAAATAATGGCATATTGAAGGGCAAAATAATGGCATATTGAAGGGCAAAATAATGGCATATTGAGGGACAAAATACTGGCATAGTAAATGGCAAAATAATGGCATATTGAATGGCTAAAGAATGCATATTGAGGGGCAAAATACTGGCATATTGAGGGACAAAATACTGGCATATTAAATGGCAAAAAGAATGGCATATTAAATGGCAAAAGAATGGCATATTGAGGGGCAAAAGAATGGCATATTAAAGTGCAAAATAATGGCATATTGAGGGGCAAAATACTGGCATATTAAAGGGCAAAAGAATGGCATATTTAATGGCTAAAGAATGGCATATTGAATGGCTAAATACTGACTTATTGAGTGGCAAAATATTACTGGCATATTGACCAACTGCTCCCAACCAACCTCCATATTACACTAGACCGGGATAACATGCTTGAGGATAGGTGGGGCGAGTGGGAGATATTGTAGGGGGGGGGGGGGGGGGGGAGAAAATTTGTTCAGTAAGGGGCCCTGAAATTCCTGGTGGCGGCCCTGTCACTTACTACCTTGCAGACATCAATCTTCCAAAATTATGCAAAGAATCACAAACCCATATTTCTAGGCCTATATCGAGGACAGAGACGGAAATAGCCATCACATCCCTCAAAGTGCAGATGGTTTATCCAGTTCCTTCTACTTGATGTTCAAAGATATCCTCCCAACCTGACTGACCTTTTTACTTATGTATTTGAATCAGGCAAATCCTCTGAAGCGATGCTAGAAGCCACTATTGTCACAATTCCTAATCCTGGCAAACCTACCACTACTTGTCCTAGTCATACTCAACACCAACATAAAGTTGTATGCCAAAATATTAGCTAACAGGCTCAACGCTCTCCAAACGTCCCTCATCCACCAATATCAAGTAGGATTGAACCCCAAAAGACAGGCACCAGACAATACCAGACTTATTAATGACTTGATTTCCAAAAACAAGTGCTCCTACTCCCCTTGATGCCGAAAAAGCCTTTGACCACAATAACTGGACATACATGCTCACTACATTGACAGCTTACAATTTCCACCTCCCCCAGCCTTAATCACAATAATTGGAGCACTGTATGACACACCGACAGCAAAAGTACATCTATAGTCCTGATTGTTATAAAATCTAGGATAAATTGGTGTTGGGACACTTTTTGAATTTTCTTGTGGTGACAGTGTTAAGGTTAACGTAGTTGCAAAGTTGTCTGATCTTTATTTACTTTTTCAGCTATCTCCTCTTGTTTGTATTAATGTGTGTTCAATATTGGATGAAACAACACAGCTGTGCTGAACAGGGCAGTGTATTTTTATTGTTAAAGGACCATTGTTGAAACATTCCATTTTGTCCTGCCCCATTGTAGGGTTATTTAATCAGAATAGAGAGCAAATTATACTTAATCATCAAGTTGTACTCCAAGGACGTAGTCATTTTAAATGGGAAAATGTGTACTAGCAAAACAGCTTTACAGGGAAATTAGTTACCCGCCCAGCTTTGTTTAATCTGTGAATGTGAATTATTGCATAGCTTGGTATTGTAAACACCAGAAATATGTCTGCTCTATTAAAATAATTTTATTGTTGAGCTTGACAAAACTGTATTGACTGTAGAATAGGAAATGCTTATTGATTTTACTTCTTAAACATTAATGATGACTTGCTTGTATGTAACCAATACAGTCCACTTAAACAAGAATATGCTACGCGACTCTTTATGCAACTAAATTAATGACATGCTGGTTATTTAATGTTATGGATATTTCAAATCCATCTAATGCACATACTTTTTAAACAGGAATCGACAGAGCAAAAATCCTGTGTCTACAATATTCTTAATATTGATTTACGTGTTTGCTTGCCTATCAAAATTAGAAAAGAAAACTGATGGTATTTAAATCTGAATCCTCTTTTTTATGTTACTATCCTTAATTCTATAATAATTACCAGAGCTTGACAAAATACATTTGGTTCAGAAATAGCCTTCTGTGGCTTTGAAAAAATAAAAAAGGGCTAAAATCAAGTATTTTGGATACCAACCTCTGCTTTGAATGTCAGATGGATTAGGCAGCTGATAGCATTGCATTTATTCTTTAGATCTCTATATTTTGTAATCTTAATTTACAAACCTTTGTTTCACAGTTATTATTTTAGGAAATCTTGTAACTCCTCATTTGTTTTCTTATGGTTATTTTGTAACTGTCACGTGATCATTTTGCAGTTTCATCAACCAGTTATCATCAGACAAAGACACAAACATACAGGCAGGATAGCTGACACATAAGGTGCAGAGATTAATAGACTTGCAGACACAGACAGCCAGGCAGGGCAGATAAGGTACAGAAATGACAAATAGATAGAAAGTGCTAAACACTAGCAGGTACGGCATCAGAAAATAATTTATGTGCCCCTCCCCATCCCTAAATCTCCCTTTATCCCCCTTATACTCCCAAAGTTATTTCATCCAGGTCTTTGTATATCATGCCAATGAGGTTTAAATGCAGCACAGGACATGCCCCATCACCCAAATTGCACATCCAGGACTAACCCTTGCCCATCAGAACATGCCCTGTCGCTCTGCACACGAGGGTCTAGGCAGGGCCACCACCAGGAATTTCAGGGCCCCTTACTGAAATTTTTTTCTGGACCCCCTACCCCCCCCCCCCCCCCGACAATATCTCCTACTCACCCCACCTACCCTCACAAGCATGCTATCCCAGTCTAGTGTAATGTAGAGGGTGGTTGGGAGCAGTTGGTCAATATGCCAGTAATATTTTGCCCTTAATATGCCATTATTTTGCCATTTAATATCCCAGTATTTTTCCATTCAGTATGCCATTTAATATGCCAGTATTTTGCCCCTCAATATGCCATTCTTTTGCCATTTAATGTTCCAGGATTTTGCCCCTCAGTATCCCATTCTTTTCCCATTTAATATGACAGTTTTCCCCCTTAATATGACAGTATTTTGCCCCTCAATATGCCATTCTTTTGCCAATTAATATGCCAGTATTTTGCCCCTAAATATGCCAGGATTTTGCCCCTCAATATGCCAGGACTTTGCCCCTCAATATGCCATTCTTTTGCCAATTAATATGACAGGATTTTTCCAATTAATATGCCAGGATTTTGCCCCTCAATATGCCAGGATTTTGCTCCTCAATATGCCAGGATTTTGCCCCTCAATATGCCAGTCTTTTTCCAATTAATATGCCATTCTTTTTCCAATTAATGCCAGTCTTTTGCCAATTAATATGCCAGGATTTTGCCCCTCAATATGCCAGGATGTTGCTCCTCAATATGCCAGGATTTTGCCCCTCAATATGCCATTCTTTTCCAATTTAATATGCCAGTATTTTTCCCTCAATATGTCATTTAAAATGCCAGTATTGTGCCCCTCGATATGCCATTCTTTTGCCAATTAATATGCCAGGATTTTGCCCCTGAATATGCCAGGATTTTCCCCTCAATATGCCATTATTTTGCCACTTAATATGCCAGGATTTTACAAATTAATATGCCAGTCTTTTGCCAATTAATGTGCCAGGATTTTGCCAATTAAAATGCCATTATTTTGCCAATTAATATGCCAGGATTTTGCCAATTAACATGCCAGGATTTTGCTCCTCAATATGCCAGGATTTTGCCCCTCAATATGCCATTCTTTTCACATTTAATATGCCAGTTTTTCCCCCCTCAATATGCCATTTAATATGCTAGTATTTTGCCCCTCAGCATGCCATTCTTTTGCCAATTAAAATGCCATTATTTTGCCTATTAATATGCCAGTATTTTGCCCCTCAATATGCCAGAATTTTGCCAATGAAAATGCCATTATTTTGCCAATTAATATGCCAGGATTTGGCCCCTCAATATGCCAGGATTTGGCCCCTCAATATGCCAGGATTTGGCCCCTCAATATGCCAGGATTTGGCCCCTCAGCGTTATGCTCGTTATGTACCACCCTCCTCCCCCCCTTTCCCAGTACTTACCTCTTTGCTGCTCTCTCCCGGTGCTCTGCTCTGCCGGTCCACGGCTGTGAGGGAAGCTTTCTGGTCTCCCCTCCAGCCGGACGGCTCCAATAAAGTTTGTTAAAAAATTTTAATAAATTTTGTTAATAAATTTTTTTAATAAAATAAAAATCCGGTAGCATCTGGAGGGGAGCGCAGAACTCTTCCCTCACAGCCGCGGAGTCCAAATGTGGCCCTCCAGCTGTCTCTAGACAACAACTACCATAATTCGATGGGGTTTCTAGTTCTGCAGTAACTAGAGGACCGCAGTAGGGCATTTAGAACTGAAGACCCAGCTCATTAAGACAAGGTAGAGTGCAGCCTGAGGGGCAATTGGTGAAAGAACTAATTTGCATTTTTCTATAATAGGTCATGGCATGAAATGATTTTAGTTTGTCCCTTTGTTTAAATAAATTCATAAGTTTATCTGAGAGCGTATCCGGTGTTAATTGAGAACAGACAATACGCTTAGTGCACAAAAATGTACTGCTGTTTTGAAGCACCCTAAATGATTACCGATGTAATAGAGCAAATTGTTCTCTGTGGGTTTAATATATAGATCTGTCTCTAGATGCTGAGCTTAGTAACCAAAGTGTCATAAAAACACACTTGTTTAGTATCCACATGACTTGTGAGTTAAATTTGAGAGTAACTTTTTCAGTGCACAACAAATATATGAAACTGGGCATGCCTGCCACGCCAGCAAGCAAACACATCATAAATGTAGCATTTCAGTCAAATATAGTGTTTAAACAAATCTAAAGAGCAAATGTGAAAAAATTCAAAACTTATTCTTCAAAAATATTAGGATACATAGTATCCATTTCTGCAGACTGAACTAATCCTAAAAGGGGAAACAAATCTCTGTAAACAGAATAAAATCCCTTTATGGAATGGCTGTCAGTTTTTTTCACTATCATTGCATAAAGTTCTGAGATGCCACTTACATGTGGCATTGTCACAATGAGGGTCAGCGTATCAAGGGTCGCAGTTAATTTTGCCCACTTTATATAACTCATGCTTTATGCCTTTGTATACAGCTTTTTGAATTTTAGTGCTTGCAGGAGCCCAAGACTGGGCAGCAAAGGGGGCATCGACAGCATCTCGTGTAGCACCTGTGTCAATTGCTCTGAGTAGTACTCTTGTAGTAACACAAAGATATCTCCAAGCCGTGCTGTGCTGACAGATATTCTTACTATGGCCAGCTTTCTGATAAAATATAAAGAGAGAACCAAGGCATTTCCACACCTCCCCTCCCTGCTGTGTATTACCTTTCATAGCATCGGGGGAGGCTCACCAATGCAATGCCGGAAACTTCAAGCACACTCTGAAGGAGACAATGAAAAAGGAGTGGGAGACCTTGGTGTAAAACTGAGCAAGAAAACAAGTTCGTTAGAGGGTCTAGTTTTAGACGAAGCAGCGTCACCGGTCCTCAACTGGCAGCTTCATTAAAATGTTTTATGGTGTTAAGATGAATCTAAGTTTGAATTCTTTGGATCACAAAGAAGAATATCTGTGAGACACACACCAAATGCAAAACTGCTGGAGTAGTGGTTGCACCATCTGTCAAGCAAGGTGGAGGCAATATGATGGTCTGGGGGAGCTTTGGCGGTGTTAAAGTGAAAGGTTTATAAACAGAACAAAGGATCTTTGTAATGCCATGCCCTGTGGATGGCAGTTAATTGGAGCAATATCCTCCTACATTAGGACTTTGAGTCAAAGCACAGCTCCAAACTATGCACAAACTGTTTAGGGAAGAAGTAGTCAGGTGGTACTCGGTCTATAAAGGAGTGGCCAGCACAGTCATCAGATGTCAACCATATTGTGGTGTGGAGCAGTGCCCATCAAGCTAAACCAACCTGTGGGAGGAGCTTCAGAAAGCATAGGGTGAAATACCTTCAGATTACCTTAACAAAATGACAACTTGTTACTTTTATACAACTCCTCCCTTTCTTGTGAATACTTTTACCTGGTCGGCAGTAAGTGTCCTTACTTGTGGTGTGAAGATGAACTGGTGTGGAGCCCTGATGGAGCAGACTGCCTAGACCAGAGGATCTCTGAGTAAGCTTTTTTTGTCTGGTCTGCTGATAACTAGAATGCCAAAGGTCTGCAAGGCTGAAATTGCTGCATGCAATGGAGATTCCAAGACAAAAACCAAGTTGGAAGAAAGCAGTTATTATTAAATTTAAAACGCATAACTTCTAACCATGTTAACATCTTGACTGTATTTTCTACTCATTTTGCAACTCGTGATGAAAACAAGGAAAGTGGCCCCATAACTTTTGAATAGCAGTGTATTTGTGTGTATGTAATATATATATATATGTGTGTGTGTGTGTGTGTGTGTGTGTGTGTGTGTGTGTGTGTGTGTGTGTGTGTGTGTGTGTAAAAAAAACAAAACAACATTTGTGGGCTTTTTCTTGATGTCCAGTGATGATCCGTGGCACCCTTGGTCATCCAAAAAATAATTATTCCACATCTATGCATAATTATGTCGTGTTTATTTTTTATATAATCAGTAAAATTCATGATGACTAGTGATCCGACCTTGTCCGCTGGTTTTATATAGATGTCTGTTTCAGTTTATAAATCATGTATACACTGTCTTATTTTTCCCTGGTGACTCCCTAGGATTTATGTTATTAGAGGAAGTTCATGCGCCTATGCTGAAGAAGGTATGCACAAGTCCCCAACTGAGAGACTTTGATTTTGGCCTCTGCATAAAACATTGCAGAATATATACCTCAAATGTCATACTTAAAGTGGGATAAACCCAATTTTTATTCTCCAGGACACCAGAGAATTAATAATGCATGTGAAAACTTGTGACTTGTGCATGTACAATAGCGCTGACTCTCCCCTCCCAAGCCATGACCTCTGGTGTTCCGCATTATGTGGGGTAAAGGGAAGGTATGGTTTAAGAAAAGAAAAAACAATTATAGAAGTCAACATTACACTCTAACCAAGTGATGCAAGCGGAAGGAAAAGTAAACCTTTACAGACTTGATTTGGCTTGATGAACATCATCAAAGTTTTCGTTCTGAGAAGTTGCCAAACCATGGAGCATCTTTGCATATAAGTGTAAGTAAGTATATTTATGTAATGTGTATGTAGATAAGGGAAATTAAAGATTCACTGTATTCATATTGAACTCTAACACCAGATCTTAGAATCCAATGGTTTTTAGGCCTGTTCAACTTAAAAGATCCCTTTCTCCAATCACAGACAAACAAACAAAAATGAAATAAGAAAAAAAATAAGAAAAAATCTTAACCAGTTTAGCTTGACTTCTTTGGGAGAGGAACAACAAAAACACATAAGCTTTTTAGGTAGCTACTTTTATAGAAGCACACAAAAAAGGCCAAATGATCTTGCAATCTTTTTTAAATTCTTGTCTGTAGTTCTGCAGTCTAGCATAAAAAACTGTCATGGTTATAGTTCTTGATGTATGACCAGAGAGCTTGCAGCACATGTAGAATGTCGTACAATAAAAGCTGACAGTGCCATAGAGCTGAAAAGAATTAAGCACTTTTATTATCAAAGAGTTTCTGAAGCAGAGCACACAACTCAGCGGTGCCCACTTCTGCACCAGTGATATACAATAATAAATGATCCCCTGATGCTGCATTTTGCTCACTTGCAAAAACATAGTCTGTAGATTATAACTGTGGCTTTCCATGAGATTTTGATAGTAGCTGCCTTCAGCAATTCACATTAATATCAATTAGTTAATGTAAAAGCCTCTTATACACAATTAGTTAATGCAAAAGCCTCTTACACACACACACACACACACACACACACACACACACACATTATATGTGTGTGTATAAGATCAGAATTAAAACAATTTGTGTTCTTTTAATGTAAAGTTGTAATAATATTAATAACATATAGGTTTCGAGAAGGAATTTATAAATAGAATGTATTACAATTTAAATATATTGTAATAGTGGAAAAATAAATGTGAAATAATAAACAAATAATTAACAATTACATAAAGAAAATCACAATACTCCCCTTATATAATGTGTGGTGCTCCTTTAAGGATTCCTCGGATTCCAAAGGGACAAACAGTTTATAAATAGAAGTACCACTTGAAACAGCCAAACAGATGTATAATACAGGATTTGGGTGTCTCACATACAAAAAAAGGAAAGAAAATGCATAGCGTGAAACAGTTAAACAAAATATAAAGAACATTTATCACAACCTTTGAAAGTACTGCTTCTATATTGAATCCTTAGGTATATATACTGATCAGCCATAACATTATAACCTATAATAAATAAAGTACACAGCGCTATAGTAGAAAGAAGAGAAAAGCAAAAGAAGAAAGAGAAAAAATAATAAGCTGCAGGTTACAAAATAAAGGTGTTCCCAGTCCACTTAAAAAATGTACATAAAGTCAAAAAGAGAGTAAACGCGCTACATGTAGAACAAGCAATAATAGATAAGGGCGCAGAGATAGAATAACATCATAAAGGGTAAGAATGAGTAAGTTAAATGGGGAGGAGAGGAGTCTGAGTATGTTTAAGACAATATATTCTGAGTGTTCATAAAACATTAAACATGTGGATTAGTAAAAAAAAATTATTAAAAGTTAAGTATAAAAATATTCACAGAACACAGTAAATATATAAAACAAAAATCTGTGATGTAAAAGAAGAAACCTAATGCGTTCCGCTAGTTATAGTTTTTTCAGAGGTTGAAAATTACATCATAGCATAGAGAACATGTTTTTAATGCTGATGTAGAGAAGAAGATATACTATTGATAAAGAAAAGGTAGAATTTTGTTATATATTAGAACTAGCAACTGTAAATAATGTAAATACTATGTTATAACTAATTTGCAGCTTTCAGCTGACGTGAACGAATAATATGCATAATTGTAGGTAACCGCCACAGAGGGAAATGATAATGATGCTGCAGCTTAAAACCTCGTGTCAGTCTCACGGCAATCTCTGAGACTACCAAACTCGCTCTGAGACTGACTAAGGTTTTAAGCTGCATCTTTATCAATTCCCTCTGTGGCGGTTACCTTCAATTATGCATATTATTCAGAACTCTGAAGGTATGCTGTGGTATCTGGAACCAAGATATTAGCTCCGATCAGATCACATCAGATCCTTTAAGTCCTGCAAGTTGCAAGGTGGAGCCTCCTTGGACTTGTTAGTCCAGCACATCCCTCAGGTGCTCAATTGGCTTAAGCTCTGGTGAATTTGGAGGCCAAGTCAATACCTTGAACTCGTTGTTGTGTTCGACAAACCATTCCTGAACCATTTTTGCTTTGTGGCATGGCGCATTGTCCAATGCCACCAGGGAATACCATTTTCATGAAAGGGTGTACATAGTCTGCAACAATGCTTAGCATGCTCAGGTTTGTCCCTGCAATATGTATGGCTAAATTGGTGACGTTAAATATTCATCTCACCTGCAACCTTTTTAGGGAATAGCTTCCTGAGAGAGATACTGTAGTATTAGAAAGAGCACAGAACAATTTATAGGTAATTTGTTAGTTCCAGCACATTAACCAGGATAACATTAAGCATTATATGGCAATTTGCTAGTTTTAGTGTTTGAGCCTGCTTTAACACAGCAACGCGTAATATGGATGCATGTATGGACACAGATATTAAACATTAAAGAGATAGAAAAATCAACTGCACTTTAAGATTTTTTTTCAAAAGTTCTAAACCCATAAGGTATTTTAATATAAAAGTGCCTTGGTTTTGTTTGTTTTTTCAATTTACATTTAAATTTGATTAATTTTCAGTATAAAATACACACATTAACAAGCTTATATTCGTAGACCATTGAATCAATAATATAATTAAGTACAAAAAGACTAATACAGTTAGGAGATTTCAGCGCTGCCCGGTTGGTGTCCCAGTGAACTTTTTTTAAGATGTTTAATGATTTCTCATTTGGCTTTACTATTTATCTAGGTTGTTCCATCTCCCCCATATTTTATTGTATTTGCATAGGATTCCTTTACCATAGGCGTGCGCAGCCTATTGCATTAGGGTGTGCACCCTAAAGCACAAACACACACGCCGCACACGTGTGTGTGTATAGATATATAGATAGATATATATCTATCTATATATCTATACACACACACACACACACATACACAAATGCACTCTGCATACTTACATACAGACCCGCACAGACCCTGTGCTCCGCTCTGCACCCTCTCCTCTGGCACTGCGGCTGGGCCTCACCCTTGCGTTGCTGTGACTCCGCCTCTGCGTGACGTCACGGAACGCGTGTACGCGAACGCGTACATTACAGGGGAGGTCTGAGGGAGGAGAAAGTCCGTCCTTCACTATGCGGCGCTTCCGCTCGCATAGTGAAGGATCGGATTAGGAGACAAACTCGGGCGGCAGACGGCAGTGCAGCACGGAGGTGAGAGAGCCTCAATTTTGAGGCTTGATTAGGGCAGGGCCGGTGCAAGGATTTTTGCCGCCCTAGGCAAAATAAAATTTGCCGGCCCCCCCCCCCCATTATCATATTATTTTCCCATATCATGACATCACATGTTCCACCCCTTTCTCAGCATTTAAATTAAAAGAGAGTTAACAGAGTTACATGTTGCAATAAAGCCCCCTATTAAGAATGGTGGAGAATAAGTAACATACCTTAAGCCTCAATATGCCAGGATTATTCCCCTCAATACCCCAGGATTATGCTCCGCAATATGCCAGGATTTAGCCACCCAATATGCCAGGATTATTCCCCTCAATACCCCAGGATTATGCTCCGCAATATGCCAGGATTTAGCCACCCAATATGCCAGGATTATTCCCCTCAATATCCCAGGATTATGCCCACAATATACCAGGATTATTCCCCTCAATATCCCAGGATTATGCCCCACAATATGCCAGGATTATTCCCCTCAATATCCCAGGATTATGCCCCACAATATGCCAGGATTATTCCCCTCAATATCCCAGGATTATGCCGCTCAATATGCCAGGATTATGCCCCTCAATACCCCAGGATTATGCCCCTCAATATGCCAGGATTATTCCCTTCAATATCCCAGGATTATGCCCCTCAATGTCCCATTATTATGCCCCTCATTATCCCAGGATTATGCCCCTCAATATGCCAGGATTATTCCCCTCAATACCCCAGGATTATGCTCCGCAATATGCCAGGATTTAGCCACCCAATATGCCAGGATTATTCCCCTCAATACCCCAGGATTATGCTCCGCAATATGCCAGGATTTAGCCACCCAATATGCCAGGATTATGCCCCTCAATACCCCAGGATTATGCTCCTCAATATGCCAGGATTATTCCCTTCAATATCCCAGGATTATGCCCCTCAATGTCCCATTATTATGCCCCTCATTATCCCAGGATTATGCCCCTCAATATGCCACGATTATGCCCCTCAATATGCCAGGATTATTCCCCTCAATACCCCAGGATTATGCTCCGCAATATGCCAGGATTTAGCCACCCAATATGCCAGGATTATTCCCCTCAATATCCCAGGATTATGCCCACAATATGCCAGGACTATTCCCCTCAATATCCCAGGATTATGCCCCACAATATGCCAGGATTATTCCCCTCAATATCCCAGGATTATGCCGCTCAATATGCCAGGATTATGCCCCTCAATACCCCAGGATTATGCCCCTCAATACCCCAGGATTATGCCCTTCAATATCCCAGGATTATGCCCCTCAATGTCCCATTATTATGCCCCTCATTAACCCAGGATTATGCCCCTCAATATGCCAGGATTATGCCCCTCAATACCCCAGGATTATGCCCCTCAATATGCCAGGATTATGCCACCCAATATCCCAGGATTATGCCCCTCAATGTCCCAGGATTATGCCACCCAATATCCCAGGATTATGCCACCCAATATGCCAGGATTATGCCCCTCAATATGCCAGGACTTTCCCCAGCAATATGCCAGGACTTTCCCCAGCAATATGCCAGGACTTTCCCCAGCAATATGCCAGGACTTTCCCCCAAAATATGCCTGGACTTAGCCACCCAATATGCCAGCCAGGACTTCCTTCCTTTACTTACCTCGTCGCTGCTGCTGCTGCTGCTCTGTCTCCGGTGCTGGGCCGCCTGTGGCTGAGAGGGAAGCGTTGTGCGCTCCCCTCCAGCCAATGCGCTTTCAATAAAGTTTTAAAAAAAAAAACTTTACTGAATGCGCATTGGCTGGAGGGGAGCGCACAACGCTTCCCTCTCAGCCACAGGCGCCCCAGCACCGGAGACGCAGCGACCCCGACGAGGTAAGTAAGGAGGAGGATTTTTTTTTTTTTTTTTGGAAGCAGGGTTCCGGCGCCCCCAGCCAAGATGCGCCCTAGGCAGCTGCCTAGGTCGCCTTACTGGTGGCGCCGGCCCTGGATTAGGGTGTGCCCAGGCACACCCGGCACACCCCGTGCGCACGCCTTTGTCCTTTACTCCAATATTAACCTTTCTCCATGTTGCTTTACGTCTACTTTTCTGATTTTTTACGTTACCATGCTATCTTACAATGCTGTCTCCATTTTCTAGCAATTATTATTATTATATATAATGTAATCTCCTTCACATCTTTATTTACTTTAGGTAGATCATAATGGGTCAGGGTAGTTTGGGGTGAAGGTACAATCTATTTCCTTATACATCATGATATTGTTTCAAAAACCTTATCCCAACATTCTCTTATTTCACTACACTGCCACCACACATGGGTCCATGTTCTTTCCCCTTCTTCACACCGCCAACATTTGTTGTCCTTATGAGGATCTATTCTATTGGGACTGTAGAACCCAATACCATCTATTACTTGACTTAAAGTATATCTCTTGGAGATTCAAACAGTGTACATTTTTCCTAACCTGATTCCAGTTATCCTGCCACCTAATTTCAGAGTCATTTTCATTCATATCTATATTTAACACTTTTTCCCATTTGCACCAAACCCTTGGAGGTGGTACGATTGCATGTTTCTTTGTTAGCTCTAAGCCTTTTTCTAATAATTTCTCCTTTTATGTCTTGTAGTTTTTGTTCTATTCTCGTTCACTGCTTGTATAATTTAGCTAGTGGCAAGCATTCTCAATTTTGACCTGTTTGCTAAAAACTAAATGTGTACCTCTGAGTGTAAATACTAGCTTGTAAGTGAATATTCCAAGTAGCAATCTCAAAAAATTTAGATCTTCGTCAGTTCTGTCAAAATCTATTAGATTCTTTTCATTCTCCTTTAGTGGAATGCTGCACTACCAGTTTCTCAGGAATGGGATGAAAGTGATACATGCATAATTAGATTTACAGATTAATGAAAACGACGTTCTATAAGTCAGAGAGCCATTTATCTTTATTTTGAATTCTAATAGAATGTATCAGAAAATAACTGGCAGCCAGCAGTAAATAGAAAAAGCTTGAGAAAATGGCAATCAAAAAAGAGAAGTTTAAGAAAGTCAACAATATAGCAGGATCTAGAAATTACAGTCAGTCCATTAAAAAGGCTCTAGCAGTTGTTTAAAGGGACACTATCACTTACATAACTGTATCTAGATTATCTGTGAATTTAAAGTAAAAAAATATGTGTAGAATAAATGCCAATATATGTTTGTTTCAATATATTTCAGTAAAAGGGAATAATAAAGTTATGTGTTTATTGCCTGGAGCCATTTTCTGAAATGTTCCCATGATGCAACAGCCTCAAAAATCTTAGATTTGGCTCACTTTACAGCTTGTGGCAAATCCTAAACATGATGTCATAAGATACACACCCTGCAGCACTAGTGGCTCCTGTTTATCAGTGGGGCAGGACTAGGTGAAACAACATTCTGAAAAGGTGATCAGAGCTATTCCACAATTTATAAGTACACTGTGTCTTTTATTGCTGACAAGCTCTGGGTTACACTCATACACTGTACATTACTGTGAGCTTTATCGCTGTGAAGCAGAGGCGTCACTAGGGTTGGTGTTGTGCGGTAACTTATGGTGTCACCCTCCTGGTTTTCCTCCAATACCATGCCAAACAGATTCCTTAGTAATGCCAGTCAGATGGCCCATTAAATATGCCACATACAAGAGCCCCACAAAACATGCCACACACAGGAGCCCATTAACTATGCCACACACAGGAGCCCCATGAGGTGACAATTATACAATTCTAAAACAATAAATATCTATACACACAGACATGTCTCTCTACTTCTCTCTCTTTAACTAGTTGCATGTATACTTATTTGAATGTTTTAATAATATATTCAACTATTTTCATATGTAATAAAAATGTTATTGAAAAATTGCTTGTTTTTATTCCCTTCCTCTGCACCCACATTGCACCTAAAGGACTTTCCCCATAGTTCATATTATTTTGCCCCACAGACCATGCCACAGCATCAATTTGCCAATTAAAATAAACCAGTTTTCCCATTAATATGCCAGTGTTATTTTGCCATTAATAAACCACAGACAATTTGCCCAATAATATGCCAGTATTATTTTGCCATTAATAAACCACAGACAATTTGCCCAATAATATGCCAGTATTATTTTGCCATTAATAAGCCACAGCCAATTTGTCTAATAATAGGCCAGTATTATTTTCCCATTTAATATGCTACAGCCAATTGTCCCAATTATATGTCAGTATTATCTTGCCATTTAATATGCCACAGCCAATTTGCCCAATAATATGCCAGTATTATTTTGTCATTAATAAGCCACAGCCAATCTGCCCAATAATATGCCAGTATTATTCTGCCATTTAATAGATGCCAGTATTTTGCCATTTATTATATGCCAGTATTTTGCCATTCAATATGCCAATATTATTTTGTCATTCAATATGCCAGTATTTAGCCATTCAATGTGCCAGTATTTAGCCATTCAATGTGCCAGTATTTAGCCATTCTATATGCCAGTATTTTGCTCATTATATGCCACCCCCCTTCCCAGTACTTACCTCCTAGCTGCTCTGTCTTGCCTCCTGCACAGAGGAGGGAAACACAGCCACTGGATGTGACGTAAGGTCATATCCGCTCGCAATTTTTTTTTTTAGCAGCGCGATGGGCTGGGTACTGGGAAGCTGTCTGCCTGCATGAACTAATGCAGGTAGCATGAACTAACCCCAGACACCCTCTCTTTTGGCAGCGACATGGACTATATAGCCAAAAAAAGAGGTTGTCTGGGGTAATGCAGAGGAGAGGGGGCTGATGCAGGGTGAGGGCAGGGCAGAAGAGAGGGTAGCAGCTTGGTGAATACAAACCTGTCAGCACTTTCTTCTGCCCTGCTCCATCATCAACATGGCTCCTAACAGATTTGAAGTTGGAGCTCTGCCCTGTCCCCTGGTGATGTCATCATGACATCACCCTCCCACTCAGTGCAAGTCTATGATCGGAATTCCGACTTTTAGACTGCATTGTGTGTCCCAAACTCCAAAGTGAGATTTTACTGCTGCAAAAATCTCTGGGGGATGGCACCCAAAAACACTATATTACACAAAATGGTGGCACCCAGTCACACTTGTTTTCTATGATATTTTATTAAGTAAACTTACATAATAAAAACAAACCACATATCTGAAATCAACAATGCAAAATAAAAAAAAATAAAACCTTTTCATTTTTGGTGAGAGTGTCCCTTAAGCTAATATGGGTGTTAGTTAAATCTTTGAGGTATTGAGGTTATGAAAAAAGATGCATAGGGTGTTAGCCATATAGAACAATGGTCACAAATCTGTAAGGTTCTTGTGCTTGACATATGATCATAACACAAAGATAAAGAGGTCTATTTACTATAAGGTGAGTTACAGGTGAGTTGAGGTGAGATGAACATTTCATCTCACCATTTTAGCTTTACATTGTGCAGGTACAAACCTGGTTAGCTTCCCCAGCTAACCAAACTCACCTGCACAATAAATAGGCAAACTAGAGAGATTAAATGTTCATCTGACTTCAGCTCATCTCATCTCACCTGCAACTGACATTTTAGTGAATAGACCCAAAAGAGCAAATAAAAGAAGGATAACATGGACTTTGACAGAGGAGAATGACAGGAAGAAAAATAGAGATCTTACCTGAATTTTGTTTAAAAAAAAATGTAGAATGTTATAATTCATCTTAGATTTCATAGGAAATTGTCTTATGATGTTTAACTTGAGTTTTGTCATTTCAGGACAAAGAACATGCACCTGTACCAATTTATATCGTAAATTATGCTTGTCATAAAAACTGCAGTGTTCTCTTGAAATGATATATCATTCATGTTGTGTATTTTAAATGTTGTTTGTTGATCCATTACACCCAATATAGGCCACCATGTTACATTAATCTCCTCAAACTCATCTCTTTTATTTACCATGAAAATTCAGCAAGTTAATAGAGAAGTGCAAACCATTTTTATAAAACATTGGAAATTATTGACATTGGAATTGTGTGAGACTCACAGAAACAAAGCATTTCTAGCCAGTAAAGCAAAGTATTTTACAGAATATTTAGCAGCTGATTTGCTTAACTTGACTAACTGTGCAGTCTTTCAAATGTGCAGGTTTGTAACACTTTAAATACATTCATAGGCAGCCATGACTAATGAAGAATGATTTTCATTTTCAAAAATATTTTTTAAAACTTGTTTAAAATATATTCTTTGAACTAATGGTGCAATGTTGCAAAATTAAGTATCAGCTTTGAAAATGGTTTTGTGCAAGCCTCAAATTCCTTTAACATGTTGTTACAAACATCCAGAATACTTATACAGTTCTTGGACATCTGCCTCTTGTAAGGGCATGAATGATGAATCATAAACACATTTTAAAATACAAATAATTATGCTTAGTCTGTTCTAAATACTTTCTACTGTACATTTGTAATATTATATAAGTTTAAAAAAGTAACAAAAATATTTGATAAAGAAAAGCAGAAAGCTGACACGCAGAAGTGCCGCATAAAAGAAAATGTGACTTATGATGAATTAGAGAATGTTTACCTCATACTCTAGCAAATACTCTGTAATAGCTCTACCATTGACGCATAATGTAGTAAGTAGTTGGATAAAGTAACTCGAAGTTAGGGATTACAACTCAGATCCTTTTAGTCCTGCGCAGTATTTATCCTAATTGCAGATGTGTCAAAATAAGTTAAAAAAAAAAAATTCTGGACTGAAAAGATTACTCTTCCCCATCTATCACTTTTCCTTTAGTTTATAATCTGTCTTTCCTCCTTACAATCCCCCAATTTTTTTAAACTATAGGGATAATCTGCAATATAAGGTCAGATGAAAATGGCGATTAAACAAAGCGATTCTGGCATCAGATGAAAATAAGATGGCGCTCCGCAATGAGATCCTGAATTTTTTAAGGAATAATGATAATGGGGCAGTCGGCGCCCAGACACTCTAGTGCGCACTTAAATGCTACATCAGAGGAGTACTGATTAAGATGGTCTCTATAATGAATAAAGCACGGGGGAAATCACTATCAGAATTATATATCAATCTTTCTAAAGTAGCAACCCTTAATAAGATACAACCCAGCTCCTCGTGCACGTTACTTATTCAAGAAATTCAGAATAAAATAAGGTTAAAACTTGATGAACAATACAAGAAAGCAATTGCCCGCCTGAGGGCATCATGGTACATGAGCAAGGGTAGACCGGGGAAAGCCCTCACTAATAAAATCAAATTCAGGAACTATCAAACGTGTATAGCTAAAATACTTTTTAACGGCAATACTTGCCTGTCATGCTAAGGGATGATTTGGGCCTATACAGGCCCTGTATTACATATTCTGTGGTGTGTGTTCTGGAGTCCCATTGTTTAAAGTTCCTTAATTACTAATTAACATCTTGACTCTATTTCGGTTTATAGAAAGCCAATAGCATTACATGTATTCCATAAACCGAAAGTCTATAAACTGAATGTCTTTCGGTTTATAGACTTTCGGTTTATGGAATACATGTAATGCTATTGCTATTCTATAAACCGAAAGTCTATAAACCGAATGTATTTCGGTTTATATAACAAATGGTTACTGCATCGTTAATTTAAAGACACAGAGAAAAAAAAAAAAGTACATTTGTATGAGATAAGCATTATGGCAAGTTAATTACACATTTATTGCGTCAGACGTCTATACTTTTGATTAGCACATACATGTATATATTTGCCTCTATATATCCTCCTCCGTATATCCTGTATCCACCTCCATAAATCGCATTACGCATATATGAAAAGAAATATATATAGTAAGATGTAATTTGTATAATACAAGTACATAGATGTTAAACCGTATATAAATCCGCAATAAAGATAGAACAAGATACATTAGTGCAGAAAATACGTGCAGAGACAACTATAGTAGCAAAACATCGATATGAGGAGAATGTTAGAGGAAAGATACTTGGATATACCTCTATTCATTTTCTAGGGATCCTATAATAGACAGGCAGACATTAGTTAACAAATGTTGTATATTTGCAAAATGGGTACGTGGAAGACGATGGAATCATATGTATAGAAAAGAGTGCACAATGTCAAAGTGACAGTGCATGTTAAAGTTTATGCGCATAAGTGTAGCAAAAGCAGGAAAAATGAAAGCAATAGTAAATTAAAACACGCATAGTTGTGTATGTATGAGTGTGTGTACGTATGGATGTATGTATATATATATAAGTGAATATATGGATAAATGTATGGGCTAAGTGGTTGTATAAATATATGTAAGTGTGTATGTATCTATAGAAAAAAGGGGGGGAAAGGGGAGGAAAAAAGGGAGAGGAAGTAGATGTAGATATAACAAGGTATCCCAAAATCACTTTATAACATGGTGTCCCATAGTCACTCTATATAGCAATTAAGTTCCCATTCTCTATTGATACCCATAAGTGACTTAGTACCCAACTTGAAAATCCAAAAGACCTCCCTTTTAGCCAATAAAGATTTCATATCCCCACCCCGTGGCCCTAGTTTGCACCTTTCAATACCCATGCATGAGAAGTATTGTACATCTCCTCCCACACATGCCTGAAAGTGTCGATTTAGAGGAGACCTGTTATCATTGCATCTGATGTCAGAAACATGTTCCCTCATGCGAATCCTAAGTTTTCTACTAGTGCGACCAACATATTGGATTTTACATTTAGTGCATGTGATAAGGTACACAACCCCACTGGTGTTACAGTTAATGTAATGCATCACATTGAATTTGCTTTGTTTAGAAGTCGACTTGAAACTTTTTGATATATTTACAAATTTGCAACAGGCACATCTTTTTGAACCACATGGATACATACCCTAGGTTCTAATCCAGGAACAGGTTGGCATAGGAGGGAGCAAAACATGTCCCCATCGCGGTCCCATGTCTTTGGAGATAGTAAACCCCATCAAAAAGAAAAAAGTTATAAGTAAACAAAAAATGGATAGCCTTGATCAAGAATTCAATCAAATCAGTTGAGTAATTGTTAAAGTTTTCTAGATAGAACCTGGCTGCCTGTATTCCATATGAGTGAGGAATAGAGGAGTAAAGAGAGGCCACATCCATAGTGGCCCATATGAAGTTATCCTGCCAGCTAACCAGGTCTAACTGTCTCAATACATGTCTCGTGTCTTCCCTTGAGTTGTTTAACCAAGGGTTGTAGGTCCACAAATTTAGATAAACCTTCACCTAGAGAACCAATCCCCGCCACAATGGGTCTGCCTGGTGGTGACACTCGATTTTTATGGATTTTAGGTACATGGTGAACAATGGGGGTAATAGGTTTATCCTTGTATATAAATTTCTTCTCTTCTTCAAAAATCCAATTCAGCTGATTCCAATAGCTGTAAAAGTTCTAAGTTAAACCTTTGTGTAGGGTTATTGCTTAATTTGGTATATGTTTCACCATCCTCTAATTGTCTGTTAGCTTCAGCAATATATTTGTCTTTATCCAGTATCACCACTGAGCCCCCCCTTGTCTGCAGCATTCCTTATCACTATATGATTTTCTTTTTTAAGATCCCTAGGAGCTAATTGTTGTTTAGTTATTAAATTGTTGTTATAGCCCTTAGTTCTTTTAATTTTGTTTTCCAGGAAGAGAAGCTCCTGCTCAACCACATTTTGGTATAGCTGGACGCACTCTCCCCGGAAATGAATAGGGTAAAAATCAGATTTATTTTTGAAAATGTGTCTGCGAATCCCTATGTCTGGAACGCCAATAGAGGCTGATTCCAGACCCAGAGATTCCAAGGCAATTAGTCCACATTCATCACGAAACACATTTGTATCCACATTATGTGTGGATTGGATGTCACAGTGTATATCAGAGTTAGAGTCACAAATGCCATCTATATCAATGTGAGAGGCAACTTCCACACTGGGTTCACCGTTGGTAGACGAATTCCCTGGATCGCCCGGCTCAACCTCCTCCATATAAACTGATAGAGCAGAGAGATCCGTAGAATCATCCACCAAGTTGGCCTCTACCATAGTAACAAGGACATCATTGACATGCTGTGTGGTGAAAAACATTTTCAAAGTCAATTTACGAATAAACTTATTTACATCCACCATAGTCTTAAATAAGTAAAAATGGGAGGTAGGACTGAAGGACAGGCCCCTAGATAGTAATGATTTTTGATCTTCAGTGAATTCAATTTGGGACAGATTAACATCACTTCTCTCAGTCCCCTTTTTCTATACATACATACATACACACTTACATATATTTATACAACCACTTACACATACATTTATCCATATAAATTTTAAGTTTTAATTTACTATAGCTTTAAATTTTCCTGCTTTTGCTACACTTATGCGCATAAACTTTAACATGCACTGTCACTTTGACATTGTGCACTCTTTTCTATACATATGATTCCATCGTCTTCCACGTACCCATTTTACAAATATACAACATTTGTTAACTAGTGTCTGCCTGTCTATTATAGGAGCCCTAGAAAATGAAGAGGTATATCCAAGTATCTTTCCTCTAACAGTCTCCTCATATCGATGTTTTGCTACTATAGTTGTCTCTGCACGTATTTTCTGCACTAATGTATCTTGTTCTATCTTTAGTGCGCATTTATATACGGTTTAACATCTATTTACTTGTATTATACAAATTACATCTTACTATATATATATATTTCTTTTCATATATGCGTAATGCGATTTATGGAGGTGGAGACAGGATATATGGAGGAGGATATATAGAGGCAAATATATACATGTATGTGCTAATCAAAAGAATAGACGTCTGACACAATAAACGTGTAATTAACTTGCCATAATGCTTATCTCATACAAATGTACTTTTTTTCTCTGTGTCTTTAAATTAACGATGCAGTAACCATTTAATTTTTAATGTGATTCACTTGTGAATTGTATATCAACCAATAAGAACACTCTAAGGGTATTCTCAGTAATGTTCTTAAGTCGATCTGTTGTATTATTTGTCAGTCTATGATTAAGCCTCACGGGCGAAACGTGTGAGACTGTGCTTGTTTTCTGATTTTTGCAATTAAATTTTGAAGATTTTACTATCAAGTCTGCCTATTTCATCTACTTTCTCGGCACATGGAGAGGTGCACCGACTGCTCAAATTGATCTTTCTAACCTGCCTTCAGGATGTCATAATCTGCTAAGCCACTTATGCCCCTCCTCTTTTCAGGTGACAAAGTGGGGCTGTCTTAGCTAGGGACAGAGGGGGATATAGTGGTGTGCAAGGGATAATGAGGAGAGAGTCATTTTTACCATCAAAGGCCACAACAACGCTAGACTCCAGGAACCACCTATGGTATGATCATTTCTGTGTTGTCCTTTTTATTTTGAACTGTTTATGTACTTGCATTTATGTTTATGTCTCTTTTTATCTACATTTTTGTGTAACAGCACTGTGACTTATTTTACTCAGATTAAATATTTTTAATCAGTTCTGTCTCTTGTTCTCCAATCGAATTCAGCCTAGAGGTAGCCTTTTTATAACACGTTACTAAGGGGTTAATTTGCTAGATATTTGGTCAGTAAGAGTTTGTGTGTATACTGAAATTTTACCTTGTTTTTGGGGTAACTAAAGACGCCCATAAGTCTTAGTAATGGCAGCTTTTTGTTCTTTTAGCTAGGAGTTTTGGGAGTGACTGTTGGGGGGTTCGTGGTGGTTGCTTTGTGCCCTGTAGGGAAAGTTTAGCCCCTTTCACACCCATACTCCCACGTCACGGCTCGGCCGATAGCCTTATCTGTGACATTGCCTATCACCAACTAAGATAAGCAACGCCTTTAGTCAATATTACAGCACTTTATATAACCTCCCAAGTACGGGAAAGTCCGCCTCTCAGATTAGAGCTTTCTTAGATGGCTTGGGGCTTCCTAAATTATCGGAGGAGAAACTCTCGGATCTTAACTTGCCAATATCAGAAGCGGAACTGAATCTATCTATACAAGCCCTGAAAAAGGGAAAATCCCCGGGACCAGATGGTCTACTGTCACTGTTTTATACTACAGCTCAAACTGAAATCGTCCCTGTATTATTGAGGACCTTTGCAGATGCATCATTAAGGGGTCATTCCCCCCAGAGTTACTCGAAGCGACCACTTCTCCAATTCCCAAGATCGGAAAGGATCCTGTATTGGTCCCTATCGGCCAATATCCCTGATAAAATTGGATATCAACATATTTTCGGGGATCTTGGCCGATAGACTGGGTCGAACTATCTCCGACCTGCTCCATCCGTACCAGACCGGATTTATATCCGGTCAATCAGGGGAAGACAGCATGAGGAGGGCTTTGAATCTTGTTCATCGGGCTAAGCACAGTGGATCTCCAGCCGTCTTCCTTGCCCTCGACGACGAGAAAGCGTTCAATAGGGTCGATTGGTGTTTCCTGGAGATGACAGAGGCTTTCGGGATCATCAGCTCTTTCAAGATTAATGCTATGGCACTCTACTCGGCGCCGAGGGCACGGATTTCGGGTCTCTCACTTAACTCCGAATTTTTAATGTCTTGTTATTCTTGACGTCTCGCGAAAACTCAGTCTCACAAGAATTATTATTAATCGATCAATAAAGCTCCTTTTCAAACTATAGAGTGAACCTTAATAAAAATGCAGGCTCTGCGGTTCTTATCTTCTTCTCAAATACAAGAATTATCAAAGTGGAGTAATATCAAGTGGTCTAATAAAACACTGGACTATTTGGGTGTGTGTATTACTCATGATCTACTGTAAGGAAAACTCTCTGCCTCAATTATGAGACTTTAACCCAAGAACTTAGAACCCGTCTCGGGAACTGGAGGAGCCTAGAAACGTTGTGGCTAGGACGTATTAATATACTTAAGTCTTATATCGTTCCAAAAATACTTTTTTTGATGAGGGCTATTCCCATGAGAGCCCCAACAATATATCTAAAACAATTAAGCTCTCTACTCTCTTCTTATGTATGGGATTCGAAACGCTCCAGAATAGCCAACATCACACTAAAACGAAGTATAAGAAACGGTGGGCTAGGCTTCCCAGATCTCTATAGAATGCAGGATATATGCCAATTTACAAACTTTTTAGTATGGAAGCACAAATCACCTCTGGTTTCAACTTGAGACCTTTGACTGTGTGGGAATGAACCCCTACTATGTCTATTGGAGCACCACAATTAGATTTAACAAATTAAAAATCTCTAATCCTATGTTCAAATTTAAGAAACTGTTTTCCCATGCGCAGGGCTTGAACAATCTGGCCCCTCTGGAGGCACTGTCGATAGGATATTAAAAAATGGCTTGCTGCCGGCGTGAATGAGATAGCAGACTTACTCCATGAAGGAGAGATTGCCTCTTTTGATAGTCTTCAGGAATCTTTCAATTTGCTTAACTCTGAATATTTTACTTACATTTCGGGTGAAAGTGTAACCTGATAGATATCCAAAGTATACCTTTAACTGAATACCTAAGGAGGTTATATATACCGTATTTGCTCGATTATAAGAAGACCCTCCCAAATTTGTACATTCCTTTAGGAAAAAAACTAAAAGCCTGATTATAAGACTACCCTATAGGAAAAAAGTTTAACTTGTATATATGTAAATAGCTTTTTAATATTTAATAAAAAAATTATATTATACAAATGCATTTCTTGTTTTTATTTGCTTTTATGTGCCAATGCGGCCTCTCTCCCGCTCCCCCAGCTGTCTTTCCCCCCCCCCAGCGTTGTCTCTCTCTCCCCCCAAAACTTCTCTCTCTTGTCTCTATCTATCCCCCCTCCCCTTTTCTCTCTGTCCCCCCCTCTTGTCTGTCTGTGTCCTCCCCTCTCCCCCTCCCTTTGTCTCTCTCTATCCTGCCCTCCCCTTTTATCTCTGCCCCCCCCCCCCCTTGTCTATCTGTGTCCTCATCGCGCAGACATCCCCTGCTGTTAGAGAGGGGGATCCAGGTCCCCTGCAGCTCTGCTGGGGACCTGGATCGCAGTCTTATAATCTGACCTCAATTTGATCATAAGAAGACCTCGAATGTAAGACGAGGAGGATTTTTCAGAGCATTTGCTCTGAAAAAAACCTTGTCTTATATTCGAGCAAATACGGTACTTTAGATATATATCAGGTTACACTTTCACCCTACTAGCACTTTAACGCACCGTCACTTTGTTTGCTGTGGTTCTTTTTGTATTATATAGGGCACTGAGGGGTAGTTGCCTGACAGCCTGCAGCTTGTGCAATATCAAAACAAGCGCCACTATACCTTAAAACCTTATCACTTTTTACTTATCATTACCATTTTTGATGTTATAAATTGCATGATAATTTGGAATTAGCAGACAATTTCTAGCAGAAGATTTCACAATATTCCTCTTTTTGGAAAATGTAGTTGTTATAGTGTTATTTTTGACATGTCAATGATAGCAGAGTAAAATTTATATTCTAAAGCAATAGGTTTCCACCACAAAACTACCAGATACAGTGTGATATAGTCATTAAACAATGAGCTGTGGTGAATTGATAGAGGACCAGCTCATTCATAATGTTTTGGAAAATGTTTTTAAACACCCAATCTTATATGCAGACAAGTAGAAAAATACCAGCACAGAACAAGAATAATCACTCACAGGAGCAATGCAAAGTTCAAAATTCAGCAGTCCTTGAACAGTCAATGTGTTTTGGCGTGAACAATGTATTTGCTTGAAACAACGTCTACTTTCACAATACTACCTAGACTTCTCTTATATAAAAAAGGGCAACAAAAATAAGAGAATATATGATGGGGTGTCATCAACTCAAGGATTGAAGTCCCTCAGGATTAGCCATCTGAGGTGTTTAACAATGATTTCTTTCAAAAATGCATTGGGTCCTTTAGTTTTAGCATTGTTTTTTTTTTTTTACCTATGTAACTAACCTGCATAGCATCTTCAGTATTTCCTGCTTCTCTATGGTTTTAAATTGAATTTAAAAGGTTTTCAAAGTTTACCTTTCATGTGCTCCTTGCAACCATGGCGAGTATAGCAATGAGCATTGTCCTTTTTTTCCGACAGTACTTTGTGTAGAGTAGAACACCCAACCATGTCGCACATTTACAGTGAGTGATACAACTGGATTACCTGTTTTGCTGTGGCACTACAGAAGTATTGTCTATGCTGTCTGTTTATATTTTAACAATATCTGACTGGGGGTATTTATTCAGAGATCCTAGTTTTAGCATGTCTAATTCATGTAACCATTGCACTTTGTGGTATAAAACTTAATTGTTATGCAGTATAATGGAAAAATCAATTTTCATTTAACCTTCACTGAGCAAGGCAAAGACAATAGACGAACACAAAGATGTATCTATATTAATAGGTATTTATTACCAGGCCACAACACAACACTACACATTTATCACATCGCCACTGATCACATCCCTTTTAATCAATATCTCTCTCTCTCTATGTATGTGTATGTGTGTGTAGAGAAAATTGCAGACAATTGAGATGGGAATTTCACACATTAGGCCACTGTAGCAGAGTTGGAAAAATTCTCCAATGCAGCTGAATAGGAGAATGTTTCCAACTCTGTTACTTTGACTTTAAGATTGAAATTCCTGTCTCATTTGTTTGTAATTCTCTTTTTATTGAGTAGACCCTCACACTTTATCTCACGGTCAGGCCTCCACATCTAGGAATGGCTCAGTTCTGCAAGTTGATTCTTGCCACATCCACCAATGAAGAAATTACATTTCACGATTTCCTGCCTGGCAATATCGTATATATTCTTCAAGGATAACTCACTAAACCTTAATTATAATATACATACATTTAAATATAGGTTATTAACCTAATTCATTTAGACTGATCATTTGTGGCATTGGTTCTGCATGTCTCTGCATGGTTCTGCTAGGTGCCCTGTCCCCCGCATGGTCATCAAATGAGCCCGCCATCCTGGATAATTATTCTTTCCTGTTATATAGAACACTGAACAGCCTGGGCGCACCCCTGCATTTTTACATTTTGCTTTTTGGGCCCATGGTTTCTTGTGTATTCATGCATCACTTCTTTAAGCAGATTCTTTTCCCTCCCACCTATGCATGTTTACTTTGTTTAGAGAGTTCATGAAAGAAAGACAAGTTACCACAGGACGTAAAACCAAATTATATAAGGATACTGTAAATCCATTAAATGTTAATTGGCTATTGTATTTAAACTATAAACTATACTCGAATAAATGAAAGGAATTTGTAATAGCAATATGTTTGCAATACTAGTTCAATTTTTATTATTGAGGAGTAAGATGCTATTTATCTTAACAATGAAAGTTTGGTTATCAGTTTACTGTTTAGTAAATTCTTTACGCACATACAATATCCTCATTGAAAGGAGGAACTATTTTTATGTGATGCGTTACTTGTCATTTAATGTTTGTCTAACTGATCTGATATTTTGTCATATTTAAGTTCGTCATTTCCCTTTCCATACAGTATGTAAGTGCACGTTTTGCTAACATATATTGTAGTTTGCTTTGCATGCTTCAAGGGCTAGAATTACATGAAATCCCCATTAAAAAATGGATTTATTTTTCTGTCAATGACTACAAGACAAGGAATTTTCCCATTTGCATTACTATTTGCTTTAATGGACATTCATCTTGCAGTGTTATTAAATTAATCATTAAACGTATCATTTTATTTACTTTCTGTAATATTTTATTTAAATGTTGTTGGTAAATGAGATGCATTTTTGACATTGTTGGATTGGCTACACAATAATAGCATTGTATCATATATTGAACATTATGATCAAATGTTCAATGTGGAGTAATACTGTGCTGTTAGCTATATATGTTTGTACATAGTATTGTACTGGTTGTTGCCTTAACCTGACATGGTGTAACGCAGGGGGTCCAGGATGGTAAAGGGACCTGAGATCACGGTGCAGGGTGGAGACACAGGACCAGGTGCTGGGTAACTGCAATCGCCTGGAGGTTTGGGACCCCCAAGTCTTTGCAGCCCCAACCAGGCCCTGTGAAGCAGCTGCTGTATCCAGGTACCAGGGCTTAAGAGTAAATGAACTAGATGAAAGCTAAGCAGAGCTAAAACAGAAAAGTGAGGAATAGCAGAACTGAAATACAGAGTGCAGGGCTACAGGACAGGGGCAAGACATAAGATAAAGCAGAAACCAAACTAAGGATAAATAATACAAGACACAGGGTAAAGGGACACAAGAGAAACATACAAAGGAACAAACATAAATACAGGAACTAGCCTAATACTAAAGATGGCAAAGTTAGGGGTTTGGTTCAAACAAATTGGACAATTTAGATGTTAGCTTGCCAACCACGTCAAGGTACCCCACATTAGTCAAGTCCCTAACTAATACATAAAATTAGCAAAGCATAAATAGAATCTAAGACACATAAATGACATAGAACTTAAACAGAGAAAATACCTGTAGACTGCTGCAAAGGACTGAAAAGCAACGGGTGTGGTTTAAATAGAAAACTGACAAAGCAAAGGGATAGAGAGAAAACCTGGAATGGAACATAAGGACAGGCAGAGAGGAATACAGGGCAGGGCAGGTATACAGGGCAGGACAGGTATACAGGGCAAGGCAGGTATACAGGGCAAGGCAGGTATGCAAGGCAAGGCAGGTATACAAGGCAAGGCAGGTATACAAGGCAAGAATACAAGGCAAGGCTGGAATAAGCATAACTAATAAGAAAGCAAAGCAAGAAGGATACAGAAAAGCCTGGATACAGCCTGGATGAGTCTGCACAAGGGTGCATGGTTACACATGAATGGCACACTTGAGTACTGTATTGAATGTACACTACTTCCAGTTCAAGAGTCATCCTGTAAACAAAGAAGAACAAATAAGTTCCAACTTTTCTTTCCTTGGAAAGATAAGTATGTAAGTGACAATCACTGTTTTTTAGTTATCAGAACATATGTTCACTGATTTTAAATTATTTGCCTGGCAGTAAGTGATATCAGCTAGGCTAACCAGGTCCCTTTTTCTGTTAGCTAGTGTTTAAATTGTAATGCTGCATGTCTGTCACTTTTGTATATGCATTTGCATTTTTTGAATGCAGCAGATACATTTCTAATATTTTCATTAATATGTATTAAATAATTCAAATGAAATCTGCCATCTGGGTCTTCGTTGAGAAGTTGTTCTCTGTCTGCCAGGCCTCGTCCTACAGACACATTTTGAAGGTAGAACAGACTTGTTTGTATTACAAGGCTTGGCATTCAGCGGGCCTAGCCACAGGAAGAGTGCATTAATTCTACACATCATTATCTAACCTATTTCGCCACAGACACTGCAGAATAGTAATCTGTCTCATCATGCAACAGACAGAAGTCCAATAGGTGTCGTAAAATGACATGAAATCTAAATCTGAATTAGACCATTGGGTTGTAGCATTTTTAACTCATAAATCCATTTTGTTTCTTTTTGTGAGAGTGTTTGGATAATATCTCCCCCTCTCCAATGCAGATTTATTTTATCTATTCCCACACATAAACGCTTATTTATGTTAAATTGTTGACATCCTTTACAATGAACCAGAACTTTACATTTAGATTTGGAATTGTCACCTGTTATGCTTCCTATATGTTCCAATATTCTTTCTTTTAACGGCCTTGTTGTTCTCCCTTTTCACCCATTGTAATAAGTAAACGACATACATATAATTACAATTGACAAAATGTTTAATATTGTATTCTTTCTCAGTTGTATTTTTTTTAAAGTGCGCTGTGTTTTTTGGTTGGAATTAATAGCATTTATGGAACATTCAAGAAGTGTGTGGGGTTTTCTTTTTTGAATTGGGGCAGGGCACTAGATGCAATCAGGGACTTAAGGTTTTCAGTTTTTTTAAAATAACGTGAGGACATGTAGGCAAAACCTATTTCAAAAAATAGATCCATAAATGACAGCAATCTTGACACTTGCAATGCTTCTGGCCCATAAGGTTGAAACAGTAACAGCCCCCACAGGAGAATTTGATCTCAACGATCTCTACAACAAGCAATGTAATCAGTTCCTTGTTCCAGTGTCCGGTTTCTCTGTTACTTTTTTTTTATCTCTTTGCCCCAGTTCTGCTTTTCCTTGTTTTCTTTGCTGCTTTATGTATGTGCCCCACATGCTTGCTCTGTGTGTTTCAGTTCCCAGTCTGTCCACTCTTACTTATATTGTATTTTATGTCAGTACAGTTTTAGTTTCTCTAGGCAGGTTTTAGTCCTATGACTTGCTGTTGTGTGGTACCCAGAAGCTGGTGGCAAACTTTCCATCTCATGGCCATCAGTTGCAAGTGTGCACTCATCTTTACCCTTGTCCTAGCCTAAACAAGTCTTTTGTTTTATGTCTGTTCTTTTTTTCCTTATTCTCACTCCCAGAAGTACCTGAGGATTCCAGTTCCTCTGCCCTCTCCCCTGTTCTGGTTTCCCTTTGAAAGCATCTAAGAATACCGGCTCCTCACTCCATCCTTGTGTTCCTTGTCTTGCCCTGTCTTTTGTTTGTCCTTGTCCTTACCTCAGTCTGGCCGCTGCCTTGTCTTGTGTTATCACTGTATTCTGTATTCTTGTGTCCACTTTCTGTCTCTCTCTTGTTTCTTGCTCTGCTTGGCCTTGCCTTTCTCAGACTGCAGTATCCTGCATATTGTTGTTCAGTGCTATGTCCCATGCCTGCTCCTGTGTGTCTGCAGTTTCCTATACTGGATTCCAGCCTGTGCTACCTCACAGGGGCGTAGCGTGGGGGGTGCAGGGGGGGCCGGCCGCACCAGGCGCAATATCTGGGGGGGCACAATATCTGGGGGGGCGCACTAGCCCTATGCGGCCGCGCGGCCGCAGCCACAACCGCGCGATACTTCCTGTCAGCCGCCGGATGTGAGCGGCAAATGACGGCGTGACGTCACATCCGGCGGCTGCATTGCGGCCTTTCTTCCCTGAGCTGTTGGAAGTGGAATTTGTAAAGGTAAGAATAAAGGGGCTTGGGGGACCTATTGTATTATGTATTGAGGAGGGGGTCATTAATGTATTGGAGAGGGGGAGGGGGGGTCATTAATGTATGGGGGAGGGGGGTCATTAATGTATGGGGGAGGGGAGGGGGGGTCATTAATGTATGGGGGAGGGGAGGGGGGTTCATTAATGTATGGGAGGGGGGTCATTAATGTATGGGGGAGGGGAGGGGGGTCATTAATGTATGGGGAGGGGAGGGGGGTTCATTAATGTATGGGGAGGGGAGGGGGGTTTATTAAATGTATGGGGGAGGGGGGTTTATTAAATGTATGGGGGAGGGGGGTTCATTTAATGTATGGGGAGGGGGGGTCATTTAATGTATGGGGGAGGGGAGGGGGTCATTTAATGTATGGGGAGGGGAGGGGGTCATTTAATGTATGGGGGAGGGGAGGGGGGTCATTTAATGTATGGGGAGGGGAGGGTCAGTAATGTATGGGGAGGGGGGGAAGTAATGTATGGGGGAGGGAGGGAAGTAATGTATGGGGAGGGGGGGAAGTAATGTATGGGGGAGGGAGGGAAGTAATGTATGAGGGAGGGGGGCAGTAATGTATTGGGGACGCGGGGGCAGTAATGTATTGGGGACGGGGGGCAGTAATGTATTGGGGAAGGGAAGAAGGGGGGCAGTAATGTATTGGGGAAGGGAAGAAGGGAGGCAGTAATGTATTGGGGAAGGGAAGAAGGGAGGCAGTAATGTATTGGGGAAGGGAAGAAGGGAGGCAGTAATGTATTGGGGAAGGGAAGAAGGGGGGCAGTAATGTATTGGGGAAGGGAAGAAGGGGGGCAGTAATGTATTGGGGAAGGGAAGAAGGGGGGCAGTAATGTATTAGGGGTCAACTGTGTATTAGGGGAGGGAGGGGTCAGCAGTGTATTAGGGGGAGGGGGGTCAGCAGTGTATTAGGGGAAGAGGGGGGGGATGGGAAAGATCTGACTTGGGAATTTGAGATGAGGCAATGATTATATTTTTTACATTTGTGGCCTAATGAATAATCTATATATATGTGTGTGTATGTAGAAGGAAATGTAAATAGGTGGGGCTACAGGGGTGAGGGAATTATATTTGTAATATATTTATTAGGAACTGTGGAGGGAAGGGGGTTGGATGAGAGCATTAAATATCATAGCATTAAATATTATATTTATGGGGTAGGAACTGTATTATATATTTTTGGTTTAGTGCAGGGGTAGGTAACCTTTGACACTCCCTTTGTTTTTGACTACATCTCCATTAAGGCTTGCAAAGCATCATGGGAGGTGTAGTCCACAACATCTGGAGTGGCAAAGGATGTCTACTCCTGGTTTAAAGCATAGGTGTATAACCATTTGGCTTCCCCAGGCCAAAATAACCCCTTAAACTCTTAAAGGATCACTATAGTGTCAGGAAAACAAAGCGGTTTTCCTGACACTTTAGTACCCTGAGGGTGCCCACACCCTCAGGGTCCCACTCCCGTGGCGCTGAAGGGGTTAAATTCCCTTCAGTTACTTACCTTAATCCAGCCCCAGGCTCCCTCGGTGCTGGTGACCTCTCCTCCCTGTCTGACGTCAGCTCCCCGTCCGACGTCACTGGAGCTGAATGCGCATGGCTGCGCGCGCATTCAAAGTGTCCATAGGAAAGCATTTCTCAATGCTTTCCTATGGACACTCTGTGCGATGGAGGCGAAATGTGCCTCCAGGCTCCAGCGTCGCAGATGTGCCTCTAGTGTCTGTCCGGAAGACAGCCACTAGAGGCTGCCTTAACCGCAAATGTAAACGTAGCAGTTTCTCTGAAACTGCTATGTTTACATGTGAAGGGTTAAAACCTGAGGGGCATTGCACCCAAGCCACTTCATTGAGCTGAAGTGGTCTGGGTGACTATAGTGTCCCTTTAACGCTGTTAGGGCGTTATATGCCGTCCGCATTTTAATGGGCTGTTAAGCTGAATTCTGATGACTCCGCAATGCTATGGGGCTGGTATGTAATTTTTTCCAGGCCCTGGTGCGAAGAGAGAGAGCGAGGGACTATCTGGGGGAGGGACAGTGCAGCGGCCGCCCAGCGCAGCACTGAGCGCGGGAGAGAACCACACCAGACCAGCCCAGGCAGCAGCAAGAAGAAGCTGGCAGCGGCGGCAGGTGCCACATGATGTGGAGAATGTGTGTAATGCATGTTCGCACTCAATAAAGTGTTGGAAAATAAACTTGTATTTAGATGCATTTTTACTTTAATTACATAAGTATTTTCATAACAAACAATACATGTGCTTGGGGGGTAAGGGTTTCTTTAACTAATCTAGTAGAAGAGACTCGAGTGCTAAAATCCACGGGTTAGGGGGCGCAAATTACTTGCCTTGCCCCGGGTGCTGACAACCCACGCTACGCCACTGCTACCTCAGGGCCCTGGTATGTGGTCACACAAACTGCACCAGGCCCTGGGACTCCACTTCTACACATGAACTCCTGCACTCCATATGTGTCCATTCTAGGTCCAAGTCATCTGTACCTCCACCTTGACACATCAGAAGCTAGTGTTCAGAGATTTGCAGACATTTTATGGACACAATGAAACCAAGAATACCTCGCGGCATTCAGAAAATGCCCCATAGTGATACAAAGTATTTCACCATCACCTGTTTAAGGTGGAGCCTTGGAAAAAGTGAAAAGGAAGACCTTGAAAATATTGAGGAGATGTTTAAAAGCAGTGCACACAAAAATGTCCCAATATGTGTTAGTGCTATCTGGACCTGTCCTGAGCTTCCAGACTGCTGTAGCATTATTAGTGACAACACAACCCATTTATAAAAATAAAAAAAACACACCTATGTTATCAGAAGTACAATAATAAGTACTATTAGGATGTATAAAATAGTGCAGTTATTGTTTCTATATTTATTTATGAATTTTCTGACACTTTCTATATTCACACATCCCCCTAATGTGCCTTTTATGTCAGGGTTTTTTCTAAGACTGGTCAAATATAATAGATCTGTTCCTTAGTGTAGTGCTATAGTTAACTGATTAGAGATTATATCATGGTATTTAAACAGATCATTACATGTAAGAGCTGTCCTTGATATTGACTAGAAATCAAGATTTAATCATTTCTCTGATCATTTCCAAAACAAATAAATGTTAATTCCCCAATTGAATGGTATAATACACCATTGAATTATTTGTTTTTTTATCCATCTAAATAAAAATCAACATTTAATTTAATATCGATTAATTAAACCTTTTGAAAACAAAGCCATACAGTGGTAGCTGAACAAAAGCTGAAACAACCATATTCTATGTCTAATCATAATCCTAGTGCTTAAGAAATAGACATGCAAAGCTGAATTTGTTATCAGAACAATTTTACACCTTAATCAGTGACACATCAAAATCTGGCATCCTCTCACTATACTGTAACACTGTGGTTATAGTGGAAGCACTATGGGATATAAGGTATAGTATGTCTTGGAAATGGTGTGTTTCTGGTAACTTTATAGCCCTCTCTAGAGTCCTCTGGCAGATGTTAGTCACTCTCCCCAGTAGCTGCTACTTGGTTGAACCTAAACAGGGATAGGCGAAGTGTCTGAATAAGGCAGCAATCAGGGGGTGATAGGCCTTTCACGGCCCGGCAGTCTTGGAGGGGGGCCTCTTAAAAAAAAGCTTGTTGGTTGATGTGCTTGCTGGGGAGATCAAAAGATCTTCCCTTACCAGACTTTCTGCGGCAAGCAGGCAGCATGGTGTCTTTGCACTGCCCAGGCACACATAGGATCCCTTCGCATGTTTTGTGTCAGAGTGTTGGTGATCACATGACCTGCTGGCAGGGAGAGAGGCTGCATGTCTGGATGTGTGCCTGGGCAGTGCACAAATACCATGCTGCCTTCCAATAGTGAGCTGCAGGTTCTGGTGGGGTACGTTCTTGGTCTGCAATGTTGGTGATGGGGCATGTCCTGGGGTGACATCCTGGATCTGCAACATGTGTGATGGCACATTTCCTTGGTGTGCAATGCTGATGATGGGGCATGTACCAGTGTACTGGGGTAAGTCCTGGGTATGCAATGTCCTCGGTGTGCAGTGTGGGTGATGGGGCATGTCCTGGGTTGCAATGTGCAGTGCTGGTTCTGCAATGTGGTTGATGGTGCATGTTTTGAGTGTGCAATATGGGTGCTGAAGCATATCCTAGGTGTGCAATGTGCAGTAATGGGGTAAGTGACAGTCCTGGATCTGCAATGTTGGTGATGGGGCATGTCCTGGGGTGACATCCTGGATCTGCAACATGTGTGATGGCACATTTCCTTGGTGTGCAATGCTGATGATGGGGCATGTACCAGTGTACTGGGGTAAGTCCTGGGTATGCAATGTCCTCGGTGTGCAGTGTGGGTGATGGGGCATGTCCTGGGTTGCAATGTGCAGTGCTGGTTCTGCAATGTGGTTGATGGTGCATGTTTTGAGTGTGCAATATGGGTGCTGAAGCATATCCTAGGTGTGCAATGTGCAGTAATGGGGTAAGTGACAGTCCTGGATCTGCAATGTGGGTGATGGGGCATGTCCCTGGTGTGTAATGTGGGTGATGGGGCATGTTTGGAGTGTGCAATGTGGGTGATGGGGCATGTACTGGATATGTAATGTGGGTGTTGGAGCATGTCCTAGGTGTGTAATGTGGGTGATGGGGAATGTTCTGGGGTGAGTGCTAGGTCTGCAATGCGGGTGCTGGGGTATGTCCTGGGTGTGCAATTTATGTGATGGGGCATGTGCTGATGCATGCCCTTTGGGTGCTGAAGCATGTTCAGAGCATGTGCATTGTGGGTCCTCCGGTGCTTTGGTAAGTTCTGGATCTGCAATATTGGTGCTGTGAGGACCAACACCATTTGGTCTGTGAGAGGCCCCACAATTTCTGATGGTGGCTCTGTATATAAGGACACCAGTATCCATGGCAAGGTGTGTTAAAATCCATTGAACATCATGAAACTGTCCGTCACAAAGTCCAGTAAAAGCCTACAATGAACATTGCTACCCGTAGACCTAATAACTGAGGAAACATAAAGTGATTGCTCCAGGTGTCGTGCTGTCTGGGCGGCATTCCCTGCCACAGGATAAGTAATAAAAATAAGTTCAGCAAGCTTGTATAGCACACCTATTTCACCTCTTGCAAGTAATACACCAGTTCAATGGAGTGTCAGTAAAAAATGAAATAATTTATTTTAAGGTACATGAAAACATCATAGGAGAGGAGTCTCACGCTTTCGCTGTGAGGCTTAATCATAGACATCATTAGGGGTTATGAATTAGTATTAGGGTTAGTTTAGTTAGTCTATTGGCTTTCTATAAACCGAAATAGAGTCCCCATTCATACGAATAGGTCAATTGACCTATTCTTATAAATGGGGACTCTATTTCAGTTTATAGAATAGCATTAGCATTACATGTATTACATAAACCGAAAGTCTATAAACCGAATCTCTTTGAAAGTCATTCGGTTTATAGACTTTTGGTTTATGGAATACATGTAATGCTATTGCTATTCTATAAACCAAAATAGAGTCCCTATTCTTATGAATACATACAATGTAATCGCCAAACCCCGAACTCCAACCCGAACATACAGTGAAATGTCCGTGTTCGGGACCGGGGTCCAAAAACCATAATGTTCGGTGCGAACAGTGCGGTTCGGGTTCACTCAACACTAGTTTTGAGTTATGGGTTATTTTTAGAGATAGCAGGTTACTTTATTTGGGGGGTTATTATTTGGTTCTGAAAGTTCAGCGCAGAAAACAGCCACGGTGAACTGTCCTAGATGCACCCACTCTTAGCATCTCTATCACTGTTGTATCTTTAATACATTTTACTAATAACAATTCAGCTGTAATTATGCCTACAAACACAAACTATACACTGATTGCTCTTACTGCTGGGACATGCCCAGTAAATTAGGGGAAATTTTCTCTTTATATAGTTTTGTTGCTTGGGACGTAGTGTATTTGTCATATAAACAAATATTATTTGCTGTAACCATGCATTTACATTTTTTATATCAAAGCACTGACACAACTGACTCATGGATAGTGTATGTGTGCCATTCAGATGGTAATTGAGCAAGACAATTACATTATATTATATTTTCATTTATTCTGTTCCAATAATTAATTCAGTGCAAAGTGCAAAATTGAAACAGTGTCTACAAACGTAATTATAGAAACAGAGACAAACTACTATATAATGTAAACATAGAGCCCAGTTCACAGGCTAACAATTGACAGATAGTGGGAGACATAAGAAAGAAAAAGTGTTTAAAATGTCAGACAAGAAAGTCAGAACCATTGATTTGTCAGCTATATGGAAAATAGGAGCCATTCATATTGTCAGTGACAGTGGAGATCTATGCTGTTATCTTGTTCAACGAGTTGTAAGCATCTTAGGTTAACTTTAAGGGATATTTTTTCAATATTTGTTTATTTTATTTTTCAAGGAAAACAGTATAAACATTAAACAGTTTATAAACAATTTATATACTACAAAAGGGTGCAACGGTAGGCATCGTAGAAATAGCATATCAACGTATAATGCCATAATCATATATTTTAAACAGGGATTACATGAGTTTAGATGTAGGGAGTGATAGCCTAGTGGCATCTCCTTGCAGTCCGTATTGGAAGTGCTATCACTAATATTGATGACTTATATATACAGATCAGTAATATAAATAGTCCATGAGATTATATAACAAACAAAGAGCTAAAAAGGGTGAGGGAGGGAAGGGCCACGGTGAGTGTAATCATTTAGAAAAATGGGCAGACTAGATGGACCGAATGGTTCTTATCTGCCGACACATTCTATGTTTATATGTTATGGGCAGATGACTTGGAAGTTTGTATACCAAGCTGGCATTCTGGGCTTGCAAGGTACATAGAATTAACACTTCAGCTGCGTAGAGGAGATGGACCACAGAGAGTGTTTATACGCACTCAAGGTGTTTCGTAGATTTGAGTCCCCTACTTTTTTAATTATATAGAGAACCTCTATCCAGAAAGGTCAAATTTAAGGACAGATCCACCATTTGTGAAGAGGGTCCCTGGAATTGGCATGGATAAAAGGCAGACCCCAAACAGCAACAGCTGACAGGGTTTCCCTGTCCCTTGCTTCTTCGTTCCTTTGCTCTCTTATTCTAATCTATGGTTTCCTTTCTGCCTTTTATGTCTGGTTCCAGTACGGGTTTTCTCTGTTTCCTTCTACCTTGTTATGTTCCTCTTTTTAAATGTTGCCCCACCTGTTTGTTCTATGTCTTGGTGTCTGTGTTTTTGTTGTTAGATTTAGCTACTAGTTTATTAGTCATTGTGTTAGGGACTTGTCACCTTGACGCTGGCTGGCAAGCTTATAATATTTTGGCCATAAGGTGTAATAAAATCCTCACAGTATACCATCTCAGAGTGTTAGGCTAGATCCTGTTTTTATGTTTGATATATTTATTTAGCCCTGTCTTTTGCATATATATCCTGTACTTATGTCTGTGCCTATGAATGTCTCTTTAGTTCTGTAGTTATGTCTTATGGTTGGCTCCGTTCATGTATGTTTCGATTCTGCCTTTTCTCCTTTGACTGACCTGTAGCCCTGCACACTAATTCGTTTGTTCTGTTTCTGCTCTGTTTGTATTTACTTTGTTCTCATTTGTTTATTGCAGCATTGTGCTAATCCTGTCAGAGTTTTTATCTGCCGCATCTAGCGCTGGATAAATGGGAAAAAAATCTTCAAATTAATATCCCTAGGAATGAATGGAACAATTCATTACAGCTAAGCTATAAGAATATACATTGTTTAAACTTAAACAAAACACACTTTAAATTGCTCAATAGGTGGTACCTGGTCCCTGCTGCCCTGGCAAAGATATAACCCAAAGCAGATTCAAAATGTTGGAGTGAAGATTAATCCCAAATATCCAGGTCCCTTTCCCCACACAGAGTGTATCGAGACCACCTACCAGATCCATATTTTTGTTTGTAAATTCGGTTTGTCATGTAAGTAGGGGAAGAGGGAAGATAATAGGTAGAGAAGCAGACAACTTAAATCATACACAGAAAAATATTATTTAAGACTGTCAACTGTCTTCAGCTTTACTATGCTAAAGGTGATTCCAGCCCTTCTTTCACTACTATGTTTTTACTGGATGTCTAGTATTTATGTTGTGATACTTCTGCAATAAAAAAAAAACAGAAGCTGTTTCCACAGAGTTCTGGTATGTGGCCACACCTACCTGGGGTCTGAAGCTTCCTGGGGAGAACTCTGCACCAGACACTGTTTCTCCATATTTGCACCTGAACTCTGGCACTTAGGGTGCCATGCCACCTAGACCCTGCTCGTGACAGTGCCCCAGTCAATGAGGAATCAAGCAAGGTAATTGCTAACAAACCATGGCTGCAAGTGGCTTGGAAGACACTGGACTGTGCTTAGGAAAGAACTAATCTTTAAAATATGTGGGAATGTTTGCCAGTGAGGTAATTTAAATAACAATTATAACCATGGTTTTAGTGTTTGTGTTTTTAAAATATTTTATTGTTTGAGCAGCTGATATGAATTATTTAGCTAGAGACTTTCTTTTACAAAATACAGTTGACTAAAGAGGGGGCAAATGGAAATGGTGTGGTGAAATCAAGATTATCTGTGAATTTTTTTGATAGGCCATATATTTTATGAAAGCTAACAACCTTTAATATCTCTGGTGGCTATGGTAACAATAAAAATTATTTAACTTGTTTAAATGAGCGTTTGCATGAAGTGGTAAAATAATTCATTTAAAAATGCACTTAGAGATGATATGTAACAATATTAATTGAATTAAAGTGAATAATTGCATTTAATAAACATACATGTTGTAATTATAAACTATTTATTTAATGAAACATATAAAAATATTACTTGTCTCCCCCCCCCCCCCCCCCAAAAAAAAAAAACAATCCAATGGTGCTTTCAGAGGAGTGTGATAGAAATAATAAAACAGTTATCTGTTAGCATACAAAAGTGTTATTGTCTTCAAGCACTTTCTAATTACTATGGTACCATAGCAACCTTGTTGTACGAATTGTTCAGATTATACACAGAACAAAGGATTGAGTGCTAATTGATCTTTGCTTGAACTATCTGAAAAAAAAGGTCATATTTCTTCTTGTTTTCTCATGATTTCCTTGAGGCATAGTCTTGGATAGAGATTCAACTCATCAATTCTACTTTATCTATCCCTTTATACATTTTCAGATATATTGATGTAAATGTATGAGTAACATACAAAGTAATTGTGCAATGACATTACTGTTTAGCTTGACTATAAACTATTTAGATTATTTAGATCAAATATAACTTTACATTTTCTGCAAATGCCAAATTATTATATATTGTTCTGTACATTTAAATTTGTTGATCAACTTACATTGGATTATTGGATTAGTTATTTATTTGTTAGATAACATACTACTGAAATAGCTTAGATGCAGAATAAAATATGTGTTACAATGGTTGTGTGTCTATACTGAGTAATTGGACATTGTGAAGTCACAACTTGAATTTGGTGATATGGGAGGCAAAGCAGATATTTCATAATGACCACAAATATGGAATATTCATGACCTACTTATGTCTAATACTTTGCACTACACTATTTATATAAATGAGGGTAGTCAACCAATGGCAGGGAAAGTCCACGAAGGTACTGAGTGGACCAGGGGCCGGGGCTCTGGATGCAGTTCATGCCTACACAGTGGGGATCCATAATCTATTGACATCAGGATGGCACCAGAAACCAGAAATGGGTTACACAGAACTTCCAGTAGAATTGCATCCCACTGTCAGGCCAATGTATTTACCCCCACAGTGTGCAGAAATCATGACTACTGTTCAATAGTCCTTAAGATGCCGTTATTGGGTTCTTTCAATTTCGTTCTCTTCTGATGCCCATTCTGTTTCATGTTAGGAACCATCTTGCTTCTAGTAATTCTTAATTTTTTAATCCTTTCATTTTTTAAAAAAATCTTATACATAGAAAGGATTTTTACTACATTTATTTTGTTAATATTTACCTGTTCTTTATTAAAAACATAGAAACTGTATACAAGAGGAAAATCACGGACCTTAAGAATCATTACATCTCTACTGAATACAAACAACGGTTTTTAGATTAACATGTGTTTTAGTTCAAATGAGGTACATTTTTACCTGAAGAAAATTATTATTTTTCTTTTGTTTACTTAAAATCGACCCTGACATGCACTAGATATGTTAGAGGGCTAAAAGGATTAGGGTCACATTTTCTGCATGTGACAACGTGTTATAACTATAACCGGTATAATAATGAGTTTTAGAGCACGTTAGCTATAATGTTAAGCTGAATAGTTCAAAGAAGAAATAATTACCAGCAATCTTTATAAATGCATAAACTGTTTAACAAAGCATCAAACAAACATACAAAATGTGCTGACTGGTAGACTTAACATGTAATAAGCCATTATGCAATCCATGAGGAGATTTACAGTTTATTTGTGTTCGGTTGATAACAATACTCAGCCAAAGACATAAAAAGAACCATTAACATATCACTTTGAAAAATACAATATTTATCAAAGCATGTAAATCGAATCAAGAGCGTAAAATGTTTAATATTATAATGCATTAACATAAAGAATGGTGGAGTTTATAGATAGCAGGCACACTATTAAACCACTCACACTGCTGGTGTTGAGAATATTTTTAAACCTTTTATATCATACTAAAAAGTTAATTCTAGGATAATCTAATCATGGCCGCTTACCTCAGCACACAATTTTCATCCCCAATGGCACTCTGCTTATTAAATTAGTAAGGACATAGATCTACATATTAATGTTTCAAGATTAATACAGTTTGATTTAAACCTGGTTATGTGACAGAGTCATTGAGACACTCATTGAGCACAAACCGCAAACCATGACTGACTGAGTAAAAACATTGGACAGGTTTTTGATTAAATAGTTTCATTAAGATGATGTGTCTGTTTTTTACAGGCATGATTACCTCATATTATATAATATTCTAAGTATTTTTTTTTGAATTGCAGTCTACTTTCAAAAAAGAAAACAATCAAAAAAATGTTTTTTGTTGTTGTATTATTTCAGTTTTGCTGTTTGATGTTAGCTATCTGGTGCACAACCTTTGGCTATCAAATAAAAATGTTTTTTGTAAGCAAAAATATAGTCAGAGACTGAAACATAATTCTCAGGTTATTGGTTCTCTTGTGCAAATGTAATGTTATATGGTATATCAGTGTCAGATTGCCCTTATAACTTGATAATGATGTTACCAAATAAACACCAACCAAAAGAATGGGCATATTTTGTTAATTTTACTGATATTCAAATTTCTATTATTTATTGTTTCATTGTAATGTGACCACTTATTTTTCTGCGCTGTATTAAGGTACAGATGAAGGTATAACAGCAATGTAACATGTAAACATAAACATAATTAATAGGCGACAAATGTCTTTTTTTTTTATCTGCTCATGTAAGCCAATTCATTTTCTTGCATGTAAAATAGGATTTTATCATTTAAATTGAAAAAATACTGCTACATTTAGAGGTTTGGATGACATTGTTGAGATTTACATATTTTTTAATGTGACTTCAGCGGTAATTAGCTATTCATTGTTTGTACCACTGGGGAGTTTCCTCAGATGATAGCTTGTTTTTTTCTCTATGATTATCCATACGCTCCAAATCTGCATTTTGCACTCCTGCAATTCCTGCAGTTTTAGAAGATACAAATAAATTATTAAAATCTGTATTTTTTTAATCTGGTATAGATTTGGCACATTGGTGCTTTTTGTAAATGTAGTTTGATGTCATTGAATGTAATACCATTTCATTTTCCTATATTACATATTTTTGTTCTCTTCATATAGTTTAATAATTAGCACATAAACCAAAGCTAATTATTAAAAAATATTTTTTATAAAGTGGCTGCAGTGAAAAGATTTTCATTGATTTGTGCATCTCTGTGAATCAGAGGAGAACACATTACATGGCATCAGCCACAGATTTTCCACATTGCAGTTAAATGTTGATCTGTGGTCAGGACACATTACCATCAGAGTTGGATGCATTTACATACAGTCATCCTTAATGTGTTTTTAATTAGTTTTTTTGTATCACTAAAAATCAGAAACAAGATTACATTTGGACTATTATTTGATTTTACTCTAATAAAGGATATTAATGAAACCTAACTGTAAAACACATATAATTTGTTCCCATCAAGGAAAGGTACAGGAAAATGTAGAATGTAAAGTGATAACCATTGGCAAGCCTCCAGTGGCAATCTGTGCATGCTTTGTTATTTTATAATAACACTGAATCACTTTATGTAGCAGTTTTGTTGCCAGTGTATTTTATTTCTGCTACATTGATTGATTCCAATGCTAGATGTATAGTAACTCTGATTAAATTTGTCCTTGTATTATGCAGACTAAGCCTTTATCAAATGACACCTGTAAGGTTAAGAAACTGTTCAAATAACCACAGTAATTTGTGAAAAGGAAAGCCTTTTTACTTCCTGTTTAGAGGATATAATTAAATAGGTTTAATAGAAGTTCAAATTATGTTCTGGAAATGCAGAGATACATTTTTATCTTACGTTTCTTTTAAACCTATTTAATGCCTCTAAACAGAAAGAAAAATGCTTTCCACTTTAGAGATTATGGAGTTTTTTTTATGGTTCAATCGTGTGTAGTTCTGTGATATTCATTATGTTATATACTTATTTATATGTATGTTTGTCAAATATATTGGCCTGGATTCAACACAAGCAGTTAAGTTTTAAAAAGGGGTATTTGCGAATCAATGCCCACCGGTATCACAGGAATGGGTGTGGTAAAATCATAAGAGCACCCATTTAAATAAACATTAACAGGGAAAAAAATTACACTGAAATGTCCCTGGCCCCATAATAAAGTCATAGGAACGCTATAATAACCTCCACACTGTAATATATGGGGCCCAAGCATTATTTATTTTAGGGCGCCAGAGACACTTAGGTAACTGCTGGTCCTGTGTATTTTTTCTTTTGAGGGTACAGGGGCATTTTGCCGGCTCCTGTCCCCTTGTATTATTTGTTTATTGGGGTTATATGAGGAGAAGCCCACAGCAAACAAGAAATGCAAAAGTGCAAAAAGAACAGTAAATTATACAATAAAAATCTGTATACTCTCCCATCGAGGACTCCTCAATCCCATGACTTGGATACAAAGTAGAAAATGAGAGAACAGCACCAATTCCAGTAGAACACATACTTTATCGAGACACAGGATGACCCACACATATAATAGGTAAGGGAGTACACAGCATGATAATGTATAAACTAATTAATATATAAGGCAAAATTGATTATAGAAATACCACTCACAAATAAAATGTGCAAAAGAGGCCAGCTGTATTTGCAAAATGTGCATAAATAATACAGGGTATGGTTTTACCCATCCCAAACTCCTTGTTAATTGTTCGGCAACATAGGCTGTTACTTCAACAATTGCAGACTACAGGAGGGTCCTTCACACCAGATGAACAGTGGGTCCTTTGGAATCAATAGCCACCAAGCTTTCCAGCATAGCTGTGACAAATATCACCAACAATCATTAAAAAAACAGATCAATACGGGTGATAGGATAAGGTCTGCATTGTGTTGGGAAACTCTCAACTTCCTCAAGAAGCTTAGACTCCCAGAAACATCGGAAATGCATATGTGTATGTGCATGCATCTGCCCTGAGGATACATTGGTAAGTCTGGAGGCATATTGGCAAGTCTGGAGGTGCAGTGGAATTTATGGAGATGCATTGGCAAGTCTTGGGGCATATTGGAAAATCTGAGGATGCATTTGCAAGTCTATGGGCATATTGGCAATTTGGGAAATCACTGTAAAAACGGGGGACATATTGGCAAGTATTGAGGTGCATTGGCAAGTATAGGGGCATTGTCAAGTATATTGATGCATTGGCAAGTCTGAGGGTGCATTGGCAAGTCTAGGAGCCTATAGGAAAATAGGGGGACATATTAGTAAATCTGGGGATTTTGGCAAGTGTGGACGTAGACTGGCAAGTCTGGGGATGCACTGGCAAGTCTAGGGACATTTTTAGCAAACCTGTGGATCACAAGTCTAGGGGCATATTGGCAAGTCTGGGGATTATTGGCAAGACTGGGTTGCTTTTGCAAGTCTAGAGGCATTTTGGTAAGCCTGGGGAATGCACAGGCTAGTCTAGGAGGCATATTGGCAAGCATGGGTGTTCATTTTCAAGTCTGGAAATGCATTGGCAAGTTTGGCTGCTCGGGGAGCAATAATGAAAGGTGAGCAAAAGAACTGGAATGAAGGGGGGCAGTGAAAGTAAATAAAAAGAAGACTTTTCTTCGTCCTTTTCTTAACTATGAAAAAGGAAGGAATATTAACTTTTTTCCTATAGGGTCATCTTATATTTTGACTTTTTTTCCCCCCTAAATTAAGAGCCACAGTTTGGGGGTCATGCATTAAGAGTAATTAAGGAACTGGAGATGCACTGAAAAGGAATTTCAGTATGAATACAGTGTATGCAGGAAACCTGATAAGCTACTATCTTAAAGATGATATGCCATGAAACCTAAGAGGGCTGGGCCTCCCCCACATGCACCTATACTATATAGCAATCCACTTTGCTTGGATGACAGATTGGAAAAAAAACAGGTCTCACAAAGGAACTAGGTGGTTCTGGAGGATGACGTGACAAACAATAGCTTGACAGAAATCCCCAGGATTTAACCGACCATGCAACTCACCAACTGGAAAACTCATCCAAATATAGGTCCAACCCTAATGTGCTAAGACTGGCAGGTCAGCCTGGTGGGAATATTCCCATAACTCTAAACTCTTTTGCCTAAACCAACAACCATGGCTTTCCTCTGGGACCAGAGGATTCGGGCTCCTTGATTGGGATGTATAATTCTATGGACTCCTTTGATTGCCTGTATAACTAGGTAGAATTTTGGATTATATTTTTTCAAATGGTATATTTTAAATGCTGATTATTCTAATGGTTTCTATCCCTTGTTCTCCTGTTTCTTTTCTCCCCTCCCCCAACTCCCTCTTTTTTGTTTTTCCTCTTATTCTCCTTATACTTTTATTGAAGTTTATTTTTTAGATAGAAAATGTTATATTGTGTTGCACAGTTTCAACAATCTGTATGATCACGGCCACTGCTTTTGCCATGCATTAAGTCGACCATTTTGTCTGACTCAGACTCTTGATCATAATCAGGAGTTTCCTCCAAATGTGCCAGGAAATATTGTTTAACCTCTTAATGCAAATGGACGTATATATATGTCCTGAAAAGCTACATGCTGGCAGTTACTCTCAGAGGCTGCTCCGGATCTGAAGTAGCCTCTGAGTGTGCCTTCGCCCCCCCCCCCACCCCCACCACCAACCCCCACCCCTCCGTGCATACGATCACTGCAAATGTGATCGTTTGTATTCAAACACACATAGGCAGTGATCAGATTTTACAGCCCATGTGTTAAAGGTGTTGCAATGATGCCTCGATCATCATGCAACACCCTCTCTGCCCCCCAGGGCAGAGCATGCGCCTCCAATAAAGCATGCCCAGCAAATAGCAACAGAAGTGAGAAAAAAAAATCTCTTCTGTCACTCTAAATCTGTTGCTTGACTGCCCCTAGAGGCAGTCAGCAACATTACAGTTAGAAAAAAAAGGAGAAAGCTAACCCTAGGTCTTCTAACCCTAGATCTAGGGTTAGGGTTACAATTAGGGTTAGGGTTACAGGTGGGTTAGGTTTAGAATTAGGGTAGTACAAGAGTTAGATTAAGAGGTTGGGGAAGATTTAAGGTTAGGATAAATTTAGTTTTAGGGTTGGGGTGAAAAGGTCACTGAAGAAAAAAATGGTTAGGAAACAAAAAAACACTAATATTGATCATTGCCCTTTTACTTGAAATAAAACATAGAAAAACATGGAAACATTGGTATTTCTAAACTATATAGATGGGGTCTTTTTTTACCATTTGTAATTGTTTGTTTTTTTTTAAATCAGGTCAAAGTTAGGAAAAAAAGTGTTTTTTATGGCATATTTTCAGCATATTTTATATTTTTTTATTAGTAAATTATATCATATGATGAAAATAATTATATATGTATTATTTATGTGGGTGTACTGAGCACAAAGAAAGAAATTCACAGTTCAGCAAATGTATCACAAAAATAATGGAATGCTGGTCTTCAAGGTACATAAAATGGCTTATTTCTTTTTAAGTTATTGTACTCATGAAGGGAGTTAATAAGAGCCTACATGGACTATTTCCCTATCTGTCATTTTCCTCATGTTCTGTCTCTAACTGGACATATTGTCTTTAATCAAAAGGTTAGAGTAACTTAATGATGGGAATTTTGTATCAAAATAGGGTAACATTGGATATCCACAGCATAGTTAGCATTTGGAAAGGTGACAGGATGTCCATATTCATTATCATGCACAATGCTGGAGTTTGAGGGTGCTTTGAGTTTCTAATTTGTGTTTACTTGTTATTGCCAAATGTATTTGAAGCAATAATTGCAGAAGAAACATTTTACAAAAAGAATATTTAACTGTTTTTGGCACAGGTTTTTGAAAACAAGACTGACATATTCCAGATATTTGTCCCTATGCAGCTCCTGGGAGAAAGAGTACATGTCTCACTGGTCTTTAATTTCAAATTTCCCTTAAGATAAACCCTTGTTAATGCTAGTGGGTACTCCGTTTGGAAAACACTGAATGCTGCTGTGCTGTGTTCAGAGTTGTAGCGAATTCACAGAGATACACTTGAGATGCTCAATGATTTCTCAGAGGTTTAGAAACTGAACTTGTTAATAAATTAACCTCTTTAAAAAAGTATAGCTATGTCCAAGTGGATTGATAATGAGCACTTATGGAAGAATATACAAATTAGAGGCTTAATTATTTCTCCCAATGAGCCGTTGGGAATCTTTCAATTTATGTGGAGCTTGGCTTTTTAAAATAATGGGTTACATAATGATGGCATTCTTGAACTGCACAAACTAGAGCATGACATGACAAGGTTCTATGGGTTGTATGAAATGAATAATTGCTAGGAAAGAAAAAGAGGCTGGAGCATTTCTAAATACTGAACAATATGTAACTGAATGTGTTTAAAGTATTTCTGTGAGGTTGCATAGTAATTGAAAGTGATGATGTGGAATGCTTGGAGATGTTTGATGTAGAACAACACTTTACAGGCAAATACCACTGAGAATTGAGATTTTCAGTTTTTTCATGAATAAGTAAAATGTGTGACATGAAAATCTAACACACGACAACACTAAATGGCAATTTATGCTGCAGGTCTTTAACCCCTGCTGGACAATAGGGATTTTTGTTTTGATGTTTTTTTGGGACCAGAGCCATTTTTCAACTTTAGCTATGTGTGCTTTCAAACAAAAGTGCTAGCTTGCTTCTTTTTTTTTTTTTATTAATTTAATCAGAAAAATCCGTACACGTTTTTTTTTTAGGTGATTCTACAATGCTGTAATGTGCGCATCAACAAGTAATTTGCTACCATTTTCTGTAAGTCAGAGGAAAGTAACACTTTTAGGTGAACGCTCTACAAAATGGACATCAATTCTCAAAGTAAGTTCATTAAATGGACACCAATTTCCTTTATTGCACATATCCCTGCTGAAGCCACATTACCAGTGATTTGGTAAAGTGTGAGTCTGGCATTGGCACCAGCAGACAATATGTTAAGCTTGTTCACAATTTACTGTTACAGCATCTCCGCACTCATATGCCATTTACCGAAGCTGGCACTCAAATCATCTTCTATTATTCAGCCTTGTCTTGTGTGTACGCACTATAGTCTGCTCTGAAAGGATTCCTAAACTTTTTTGTTAAGCTTGGCATTGAAAAAAAAAGAATGAAATTATTATCTGAATAATAAAAAAGAATGAAAGGATGACACAAATGGTGTGCTATTTTAGTATCTCTTCTTAACACTGCTTTGATGTTCTATCGTATTCAGAAGCTGACTTTTGGTCAGAATACTGGAATTCTGGGATCTTTATGTCTCTTACTGCTATCATACAAGATAAGCATTATTTCTGGCAAAGTAATGCATGGTGAATTGGCTTCTTTATTTATTTATTTATTTTTTTTTTTATTATGAAAATGCAAAAATACATATAATAAACATTAACTCACACGTAACAATTATCGACATACATAAATACACAAATAGGACCGATGATCATTTACTTCATTGATTCTATTTTCTTTCTATGACCCCTTTCTTTCTAGTATTCTATCATTATCTCTCCCATGGGATGAATAATGTGCTGCTTTGGTTTTAGTGAGTTCTGGGTCTTCAAATTTGATCAACTTGGACCGAACGGTCCTATTCCCAGCGAGCACCCAGCTTTCCATCAACCTATCTCTTATGGTTTTTCTTTCTTTTCTTTTCCCTTTTTCTTCTCCTCCCCTTCCTTCCCCTTTCCCCTTCCCTTTTTTTTTTTTTTTTTTTTAAGTTATAATATTTCTCATTGTTGCTATTGGTTTCTAAGGGCTGTCTTCATGGGTGGTCTCCTTTTTCCACTTTTTCTCTTTTCTTTCTTATCTTTTTTCTCTACTTCCCTCCCTCCTTCCTTCTCCCTTTTCCCATTCTCTCCTCTCACCTCTCCCCCTTCCTCCCTTTCCCGCTCACTTTCCTTCTACCTTCTCTTTTTATCCTTTTTTTACTTCTTCCCTTCTTTCCTTCCCTTTTCTTCTTTCTTTGGCATCCCTTTCCTTTATTCCCTCTTTTCCCTTCTTTCTATCCTCTCCCCTTTCTGTCACTTATCCTTTTTTTGGGTCAGATTTTTATGGGGTGGGCTGAATCTTTTGGGCCTCCTGGATCCACTTTTCCCACTTTAGATGTTCATCCCCCATAGTGCTAGCTCTAGTTAATCCTTTTTCCATATATAGCTTGATTAGTAGTTGTGCTTTGTATGCTCCTAATGGGGGTGTTGTTTCGCTCCTCCAATTCCTGGCTAAAACCATTTTTGCGGCAACTAGATAGTGGGTTGTTAGAGTACTCTGATTTTTGTTCATAGTAGGCCAATTTATATGGAGAAGTATTGCTTCAGGGGATTTAGGGATTCTGAGTTCTGTTGCTTTGTTTACTAATTTTATGATCATGTTCCAATAGTCAGCCAGTTTGTGGCAATTCCACCAAATGTGGAGGTAAGTCCCTTTTTCTTGCCTGCATCTCCAGCAAAGGTCGTCATTGGTTGGAGAAATTTTATGTAGCTTTGTAGGGGTCATGTACCACCTATTTAAAATCTTATATTGGTTTTCCATTAATAGGAGGCAGTGGACCACTTTGTTCATTTTATTCATAATTTGGTACCACTCGGCTATATCGATTGATTGGATCAAATCTTTCTCCCATGCTTTTTTTGCTGTCGGGATACTTGGATTTTTTGTTATTCTAATTAGGTTTACACATTTTGACAGCATTTTCCTGTTTGAGTTGTTACAGAATATCTGTTCAAGCTGATGGTAGAGGTGACCTTTTTCTAGCATAGTCTTGGTTGTTATAAAGTTCTTTACTCTTAAGTATGTGAACAATTCTTTGGGTCTTAGATTATATGTTTTTTCTAATTTAGGGAATGGTATAATTTTTCCTTCCTCAACCAGATTACTTAGGTGGAGGATTTGGTTTGATTTCCAGCTTTTTAGGGACAGATTTTCTATTTCCCATTCTATAGTTTCAATATGTTGAAAGTTCATTAATTTATTGCTTAGATCTAGTTTCTTTTTGATTCTTTCCCAAAGCGGTACAATGTGTCTTAACACTATGCTTTTTTCCCAGTCTCCTTTTTCGGAGCTCCAAATTATTTGGCGTAGATCTTTTATACCACATTGTTCTAGTTCTATGGTGTACCAGCCTTCTTTGGTTAGTCTACCTAGCTGTATCTGTGCCATGTGCATTACTGCACTGGCTTCATAATATTCCGACACTTGCGGGAAGCCCATGCCCCCTTTCTTAATTTGGTTTGTCATAGTCTGCATTTTAATTCTGGGTTTTTTTCCTCGCCACACGAAATTCGAGAAAGCTGATTGGATCATTTTTATCCAGCTGTCTGAAAAAGTGAGTGGGAGCATACGGAATAGGTAAATCCATGAGGGTAACACATATGCCATTATAATATTAATTCTGCCCCACCAGGAGATCTCCAAGGATCGCCATTTTTTTAAGTTGATATTCATTTGTTTTAAAAGGGGCATGAAGTTGGCTTCTGCCATCCTATCCATGTTTTTTATAACTTTAATCCCTAGGTATTGAAACTCTTTAGGATTATCAAAGTTATATTTATTCAAAACCTTTTCTGACTCGCATTTGGAGATGTTGTTAAACTGTACTGTCGTTTTTGACAGATTTAGCTTGTAATTTGAGACTTGGCCGTGTCTCTTAATCTCTTTTAATACATTCTCCACAGACTCGGCAGGATTAGTAACTGTGATTAAAATGTCGTCTGCATACAGTGAAATTTTAAGGCTTTCTCCCCCTGCTTTATAACCTTCTATAAGATTATTATCTCTTATGTTTATAGCTAATGATTCTATTGAAATAATGTACAATATGGGTGATAATGGACATCCTTGTCGAGTGCCATTTGACAGGGAGAACCAATCTGAACAAATATCCGGGCCAACAATTCTTGCAGATGGGGCGTCGTATAGAGACATAATAGCCGAGTGTATCCACCCGTTCAACCCAAATGCCTCCAGTGATTGGCTCATAAAACCCCAGCTGACCCTGTCAAACGCCTTTTCGGCATCTAATGAGAGGGCCAGCAGCGGTCTCTTTTCCTGGGCGGCGGAATCAAGAATATCTATTAATCTACGAATGTTATTATTAGCCATTCGGCCTGGAATGAAACCAATTTGATCTTTATGTATTATATTTGGAAGTATGGGTTTTAGTCTGTCTACTAAGATGGAAGCATACAATTTTACGTCTACATTAATTAAGGATATAGGTCTATAATTTTTTACATCCACCGGGTCCTTGTTTGGTTTTAAAATTGGGAGGATATTGGCACATAGCATCTCCCGGGGGAAAGATCCTTTTTTTGCGGCTTGGTTGAATGTTTCAGCTAGGTGGTCAGACAGACTGGCCATCATGGTTCTATAAAACCCGTTGGTGTACCCATCCGGGCCCGGAGATTTGTTCTTGGCTAGCTTTTCTATATTCTTTACTATTTCTTCTTTTGTTATTTCCTGATTTATTAATTCAATTTGTGTTGGTGTAATGGTAGGGAAATTGCATTTAGCAATATATTCCTTTGTTTCTTCTAATTTATTCCCTGTGGGTAGATTGTATAATTTCTTGAAAAAATCACTGAAGACTTTCCCTATTTCTTTAGGGGCCCTGTAAGTCTTATTACCACAGATTATTTTATCTATTCTGTTTTCTGCTCGCTGTTTTTTCAGTTTATTCGACATCATTTTGTCTGCTTTGTTTTTTTTCGAGTAGAACTTGACTTTAAGGGTTTCCATATTTTTGTTTATTTTTTCTAGGGTTTTGGTTTTAATTAGTTCTCTGATCCTTTGCGTTTCTTTTAGATTTTCTATTGTGGGATAAGTTTTTGCTTCTTTTGTTGCGTTATAATATTCTATATTGAGCCTAGATAGCGGTAGGCCAGCTTTCTTTTTCGCAATACTTCTTAGTTTTATGCAGTGCCCTCGCATTACTGCTTTGTAGGCGCACCATATTATTACTGGGTCCATATCCTCCACTGTATTTTCTTTGAAAAAGCAGGTAGACATATTTAATAGGTAATCTCTGTTTTCTTTGTTTTGTAAAAGGGAATCTTCTAACCGCCATGTGGATCTGATGGGGCTATTTAGTTTTTCTTTTAGATCCATTACCACCATATCGTGATCGGACCATATACAAGGTTTTATGGATATTTTTTGGACTCTACCTAATAATCCTGCGCCTCCCAAAATCAGGTCTATTCTCGAATAGGAGGTGTGGGGCCAGGAAAAAAATGTATAATCCCTTATATCGTAATTATTTACCCTCCATATGTCGTATAACCCGTATTTCCTCATAGTAAGATTGAGTGACTTAGGTATTTTAGTAGATCTATTATCCGCACCATTGCCTTTTGCTTTACTGAATCTATCTAGTGCTGCATCTGGTACGCAGTTAAAGTCACCTGCAATTATGACTTCGCCCATCATTACTCTTTCCGCTTTTTCCAGGACTTGGTTCAGGAGACCCACTGGGTGAACACTGGGAAGGTACACATTTATTAAGGTGTACCACTTATCATTAATCGTGCATACTAAGATTATGTATCTCCCTTCTTTGTCTAGTTCTTGGTATTTTGTTTCTATTTTAACAGAGTTTGCGAATAGGATGGCTACCCCGCATCTTTTTTCTAGTTCTCTTGAGGCCTGAATTATTGTTGTATAATATCTTCCACACCATCTTAATTTATCCTGTAATCTCCAGTGGGTCTCCTGGATCATTGCTACCTGTACCCTTTCCTTATATAGGTAATTATAGATGGACCATCTCTTCTGTGGGACATTCAGCCCTTGAGTATTCAATGAGGCGAATTTAACCATAATCGAGTATTTTCCGTATTAGTGTGGAGCCTGGGAGCTCGCTGGAAATCACAGACATTACATTTACATAGACAACAAAAAAATACACAATACAAGAGGCCCTGCTCGCTGGCCTCGACAAATTTAGAGCAGCATCAGAGAGAATCCTCTCCCTGTCTGCTCTGTTGTGCCCAATCTTGGCACCTTCTAAGCTCAATTGAGCTTATGGTGGAGTCCCTTTTTTAGCTCCGGCTGGCTTATTTTCAATTGATATCATAGACTTAGGTGTAAAGAGGGAGGAAGAAGAAAAATAAAAAATAAAAAAAAATAAAAAATATCAATATGATATGCAATCGTTGTGGATTCTTTACTTCCTCTTTAAAACATTTTTAACCCTTTAGTGAGTCAGTAAGATTCAAGTGCAACTTATGTTATTCCTTTAAGTGAATTTCTCCAGTTTGCGTATCTTATATTATTGTGTTAAAGTTCTATCTATATGTGTGAAAAAAAAATAAAAAATCAATCCAAGTGAGTTATTTCTTTCTCTTTGTACTTCTACTTATTTCTTACTCTTTAACATTTATTTATTTATTATACCTTCGAATATGCAGTGCTAAGTGTTATATTCTAGTTGTCACCCTTAGGCTATTACTATCTAACTACAATCTCTTTCGTGTAAGGCCGGGGGGGGGGGGGGGTAGCGGGGGTGAGGGGGCGGGGTGATAGGAAAGGGGGGGGAACAAAAAAAATAAATAAAAAAAAATAAAAAAATAAAATAAAAAATAAAAAGAATCATGCAGTGTGATTTGTTGTGTTCCTTCTTACATCCTTTAAGTATATTAGTGAATTTATGGTATTTGTGTGCAAACCTATATAGTCAGGTTCTAAGGTGGCTTATTTCTTATCCTTTGATATTTATTAATTTATTAGAACTCATAATATGTAGTGCTATCTGATTATTATGCTCTCCTTTGTCGCATATAGTATTTCCTGTGCATTGCTATCAAACTACAATCAATGTTGGTGTAGAACGAGACAGGAGGGGGGGAAAGGGAAAGGGAAAAAAAAAAAAAAAAGTATATATCTATATTTCCAATGTCTATCGATAGGATATCTAAAGTCTATTGACTGTTAAGGAGTTGTCATTGTCCTTTATCTCTTCTTTTCCAGTTCGGGAGGACCAGCTGGACTTGTGTTCTCTGCTGCGGCCAGCTTGTTGAGTCTAAGCCATTCCTTTGCTTTATCAACTGTGTGCAGGATTTCTGTATGGCCATCCCTTATTATCCTTATAGATGTGGGGAACCCCCAGGAAAATCTGATATCGTTTTCTCTTAATATTGAAGTGACTTGACTGAATTTCTTTCTTTGAGATCTGGTGTTGTAGGAAAGATCCTGCAATAAGACGATATCTTTGTATTTTTCTTCTTTGGGTTTTTTCGTTCTACTTGTTCTTATAAGGGTTTCTTTAAATTGAAAAGATTGGAAATTTACTAATACATCCCTGGGAAATTTGTCTGAGATGGAATTTGCTTTATATACTCTATGCCATCTTTCCATTGTAGCATTGAAGTCAGTTATAGAGATATCCCATGTCTTCCAAAGGTTTTCCAAGTATTCTTTCAAGTTAGCTTGGCTTACTGTTTCGGGGATGTTTCTGATTCTCAGATTGTTTCGTCTTGAACGATCTTCTATGTCTCCTAGTTTTGTTTCCAGAGATTCTATTTTTTTTATCAGTAATGCATTCTGAGTTTTTGCACATTGGTCTTCAAATTCCAACGTATTGATTTTATCCTCCAGTGTATTTAGCTTGGTAGAGATTTCTCCAATCTGTGTTTTAATTTCCATGGAGTTGGAAATTAATTGGGTCTTAATAGCTTCTAGATGTGAATCTAGGCAGTTCTTAAGAAACTCTGCAGTTATGTATTGACCTTCCTGGCTTTTGATACTGCTGGGAGAACCTTCCATCTGAGACTGTCCCACCATAGAGTCATCTGTTTCTCTATTCCCTTTTAGTACTGGAGAAAAAAACAAAGACACCCCTTTTTCTTGGGGGGCGTCATTCTTTAATTCTCTTTTCTTTTCCTTCCTCAGATTTATTTTGTCCCCTTGTTTTTCCTGCACTTTTTTGCTGGCCATTGTTTCCCTCTACCTTTTTCTTTATAAAAGGGGATGGGGACTCATGTAATATAAGTTGCTTGCTGTTAGGTAGGTTATTTGTATCATCAGGCTTTTCTCCTCTGTTCTTCTGTGCTGTCTAGCTTTCCTCTTCTCTTGCCTTTTTATTTATATTTCTCCTTTCCTTTCTTCTTTAGACTTCCTTCTCTCCTTTTACTGTGCTCCTACTCCCTTCTGCCTCTTACCCCTTACCTCCCCTCCTCTCCTTCGTATCTCCTTTTATTGTTGATGATTTTTCTATGATTATCCTGTTTTTCTTCTTTGTTTTTCCTTTTTTCCCTTTTATTTTTTTTAGTAGTTTGAGTCTCAGAGAGTGTGTTCTAGTGGGCTCTTTATTTGTTATTGCACATAATGAGGAAGGGATTAGCCCTTTAATTTAGACTTTTATTATTCGCAAGTGTGTGAGAGGGGAGGGGGGGGGGTGAGGCCCACTGGTAATGCTTAGAGAGGGATTGTACAACCCATTTTATAAGTTTTCGTATGTTGGAGTCCTGAGAAGGAGGAAACAGCCAAGGAACACAAAAAGGGGGCAAAAAATGGAGAGTATATAAAAGGAAAAAGGTACTTATCGTGACCAGTGCAGGCTTGTCCACTGCTTGTTTTAACCATACAGGGCTCCCCGGTTTTAACGTGCAGCTACGCGGCTGGTCGCTTGGTGATTCTCCAAGTCCGGATTACTGCACGAAGCTTTTTTGTTTCTTTTGGCTTTACAGCCTTTCATCTGAAGCGGGGACCCCCGAAAATGGAGTATTTGCTTCCTTCCTTGGTCCATTCACCGACCATCTCCTCACAACAGCTTGCGCCCGCCGGATTTGGGACTCCACCTCTCAGACGTGCTCGTGCCTTACGTCTGCGTCATACCGCCCGCTAGCTTGCTTCTTAAATGAATCATCACATATTAATATTGTTTTCTGAATGACTGACCATTTTTAAGGGACTTAACCCTTTGTGTACTGTTTAAAATGTAATAATGTCATGAGTCAATCCGTATGCAGGCTCATCCAGGTTGTATCCAGTAATTTCTGAATCTTTTTGCCTTTTCTCATTTGTTTATTATTTATACTTGTTCCTGTATTTTCTTAGATTTCTTGTAATATGTATATATTCCCTAGTTCGGCCAGAGAGTGCCACCTTCTGCAGTCTGGTACCTGCCCAAGTCTAGCTACTGTCTGGTACCTGCCATTGCCTTGCCATAGACCGGCACCTGCACAAGTCTAGCCATAGACAGGTACAAGTCCAATTCTAGCTATTGTCCGGCCCCTGCCCTATCCTGAGTCTTGTAAAAAGGGGCTGACCTGAACCCTGCAAAAGGGGCTATTTTGAGCCCTGTAAAAGGAGCTCCCCTGCACCCTGTAAAAGGTGCTGATTTGAGCCCTGTAAAAGGAGCTAACCTGAGTCCTGTCTTAGAAACCTGTAACAGGGGCTGCACTGTCTTAACCCCTTGGCGACACAGGACGGACTAGGTCCGTCCTGTGTGCCGAGGCGTTAGTGACACAGGACGGACCTAGTCCGTCCTGTGTCAAAACGAGCACTGAAAGCGGAGTTTTTCCGCTTTCAGTGCTCAAAGGGTATTGTAACGATGCTTCCGTGTGGAAGCATCGTACAATGCTAAAAAAAATGCCCGTCGGCATTTCGATCGCTCCGGAGAGCGATCGAAATGCCGGTTTTAAAGGCACAGTGCCTTTAAAACGCGGGCATTTAAAAAATGAGCATAGGAAGCGAATCTTTCGCTTCCTATGCTCAGAAAGTGTTTCTGATTGCCTCGCAAGTCGAGGCAATCAGGAACACAAAAAAAAAATGCACGATCTTGGTCACTGAGTGACCAAGATGGCGCTGCCCTTCTAAGGGCAAGAGCACAGGAGGCAGGAAGTACCTGCTTCCTGTGCTCTCTGGCTGTCACACGATTGCCTCTTCACAGAGGCAATCAGTGACTGCCAGGCACACTGACAGGCAGTGGGGATGCTCTCCTGAACATCCCCACTGACTGGTCAGATCAATATTAACTCTATATTGATCTGACCAGTTATGATCTGCCTCCCTCTCCTCACATTTTTTTTAGTGAGGGAGAGAGACAGATCAAAGTTACAAAAGTAATTAAAAGTTAAAAAAAAACAATAAATACACAACACACAAATAATAAAACAATAAAAAAAAATTTATTAAAGCAATTCCCTGTGTTTAACCCCTTCCCTGCCACTGATCTTGCATAAGCAGTGATCGTGCACATCAGCGCATTTATTTTTGCTGTTTGTGCATTTTTTAGGGGTTAATTTTTTTTGTACTGTAATTTATTACAGTACTAAAAAGGCTCTTCTAAGAGTTATTAACCCCTTATTTGCCGTCGATCACTGCTTACGCAATGATATTGACGCCAAAGCAATTTTTATCTGTCTGCATATTTTTTTTTTATTTTTTTTTTACACATACCCGCTAGGGGATTACATGTAAAGTAAAAATATTTGAGGTTTTTTTTTTTAAGCTGCCTGAGCGCATAGCGATCAGTAACAGCGAATTAGTGGCAAAGGCGGTTTGGTGATTTCTCAATTAAGCTCACCATTCGCCCTGGTCAGATCAAAATGAATCGGATCAATATTCACAAATATTGATCTGCCTCCCTCTCCTCACTTACATTTTTGTGACGGAAAGAGACAGATCAGTATTAGTGATATAAAATAAAATTTTATAAAATTGGCAGGTTTTATGAAAGTCTTTCACTGTGTATTAACCCCTCCCCTGCCATTCATCACTGTGTAAGCAGTAATCTTGCACAGCAACAGTATGTTTTGCTGTCTGCACTGTTTTATGGATTAATTTCTTTGTACTGTAATGTATTACAGTACTAGATAGGCTCTTCTAAGAGCTATTAACCCCTTCTTTGCTCGAGATCACTGCTTACGCACTGATTCTGAGGCCGCGGACTCAGGGTTCGATTTTGACCCTATTCAGCTTTCTGATACATCATCTAGCGATGTATCGGTGGCTGCTGAGCCCTTGCCACAAGTAGTGATGGGGGTCTACAGATAAAAAAATATATGGTTTGGTGGGGGTAAATTTCATTGGCTGGCTTCAAAGATATATCCCATAAAGGACACGGACGCAGGTTGACTACATGTCAAAATTCCAAGTTGGAATTTTGAGATGCGCATCTCACAAATGTTGCCTTCTAGCCAAAAACAAACCAACAAACCTATGCATGGGTGCTATCCCTGTACTCGGGAGATGTTGCTGAAAACATATTGGGTTGTTGTTTGGCAGTGACATATACCAGAATCTGTGAATTCATGCCTGAAGTACAATGCATGTGGAAAAAAAACTCCCAAAAAAGTACTACCACAAACTTTTACAAAGGCTGGTGGTAGAATTAGTACCTATACAGTATTAAAATACCACCATTTGAAATACCTTAGGATGTCTATTTTCCAAAAATATATGGTTTGATGGGGTAAAATTCATTGGACGGCTTCAAAAATGTTCCAAATGGAACATGGGCGCAGGCTGACTACATGTCAAAATTCCAGGTTGGAATTGCGCACCCCCTAAATGTGGAATTTTAGACCCAATACAAACCAACAAACCTATGCATGGGGGGTATCCCTGTACTCAGGAGATGTTGCTGAACACATATTGAGGTGTTGGTTGGCAGTGGCAAATACCAGAATCTGAAAATTCCTGCCTGAACTACAATGTGTGTGGGGAAAAAATGACATCCCATTCCTTTGACATAGGTTGGTGGTAGAATTAGCACTTGGAAAGTGTTAAAATACCACAATTTTAAATACCCTAGGATGTCTAGTTTTCCAAAATATATGGTTTTATGGGGTAAAATACTTTGACAGGCTTCAAAAGTGTCCCAAATGGAACATGGGCGCAGGCTGACTACATGTCAAAATTCCAAGTTGGAAATGCACCCCCCCCCTAAACGTGGCCTTTTAGCCCCCAAATAATCTAACTAACCTACACATGGGTGGTATCCCTGTACTCAGGAGATGTTTCTGAACACATATTAAGGTGTTGTTTGGCACTGACACATAATAGGATCTGTGAATTCATGCCCGATGTACAATGAATGTGAAAAACAAATTACTATCCATAACATTGACATAGGCTGGTGGTAGAATTAGTGCATGAAAAGTGTTAAAATACTACCATTTGAAATACCCTAGGGTGTCTAGTTTTCAAAAATATATGGTTTTGTGGGGTAGAATACACTTTTTGGCTTCAAAAATGTCCCAAATGGGACATGGGCGCAGGTTTTCTGCACGTCAGAATTCCAAGTTGGAAAACCAAAAAGCGCACCTCTCAAATGTGGCCTTTTAACCCCCAAATAACCTAACCAACCTATACATGGGTGGTATCCCTGTACTCAGGAGATGTTGCTGAACACATATTGAGGTGTTGTTTGGCACTGACATATAACAGGATCTGTGAATTCATGCCCAAAGTACTATGTATGTGAAAAAAAATTACTATCCATAACATTGACATAGGCTGGTAGTATAATTAGTGCATGGAAAGTGTTAAAATACTACCATTTGAAATACTCTAGGGTGTCTAGTTTTCAAAAATATATGGTTTTGTGGGATAGAATACACTTTTTGGCTTCAAAAATGTCCCAAATGGGACATGGGCGCAGGTTTTCTGCACGTCAGAATTCCAAGTTGGAAAACCAAAAAGAGCACCTCTCAAATGTGGCCTTTTAACCCCCAAATAACCTAACCAACCTATACATGGGTGGTATCCCTGTACTCAGGAGATGTTGCTGAACACATATTGAGGTGTTGTTTGGCACTGACATATAACAGGATCTGTGAATTCATGCCCAAAGTACAATGTATGTGAAAAAAAATTACAACCCAAAACATTGACATAGGCTGGTAGTATAATTAGTGCATGGAAAGTGTTAAAATACTACCATTTGAAATACCCTAGGATGTCTAGTTTAAAAAAATATATGGTTTTGTGGGGTAGAATACACTTTCTGGCTTCAAAAATGTCCCAAATGGGACATGGGCACAAGTTTTCTGCATGTCAGAATTCCAAGTTGGAAAACCAAAATGCGCACCCCCTAAATGTGGCCTTTTAGCCCCAAAACAAACCAACAAACCTATGCATGGGTGGTATCCCTGTACTCAGGAGATGTTGCTGAACACATATTGAGGTGTTATTTGGAAATACCCCTTCACATTTTAAGGTAATGTTTACCTAAATTGCAATATATGTGAAAAATTAAAAAAAAAGATTTTTTGCTGCAAACTTTGGCATAGATTGGTGGTAAAATGGCTACATGAAATGTGTCAAAATACCCCAAGTTAAATGCCCTGAGTTGTCTAGTTTTCAAAAATATGTACATGTTGGGGGTCATTCATGGATTTAGTACAGAAATCAGTGTATCAATGTCACTATCGCTAATTTTGAAAGAAGGGATTTTAAAATAGCTTTGCACCACTTATAGTTCTGGCCCTGTAACATGAATAAAAAAGCACAAAAACATAAAAACATGGGCTATTTCTGAACTCAGGACATATATTAGAAACTTTTTAGCAGTGTTTTTTTGTTGTCTCTTGTACATGAGTATACGATTTTTCAAATAAAAGTCATAAAAAAATAATTTTTTCAATTTTTTTGCCATATTTTATTATTTTTTTTACATCAAATTATATGCTATTATCAAAATAATGGTATCAAAAGAAAGCCCTTCTTATGACGATAAAAACGATATATAGTTTGTGCGGGTACACTAAATGAGACAGAAATAAATTACAGCAAAACACAAACTGCTCAGAAATGTTAAAACAGCCCATGTCACCAAGCGTCGGACAAGCCAAAAAAGTCATGTCACTAAGGGGTTAAAGGCCTTTAAGGGGAATACCCTGTTATAGTTTTGCCCTGCCTTAGAGCCCTGTTAGGAGTCTTTCCTGATTCCTGTTTAAGGGTTTCCCTCTCCATGTTTCTTTGTTCCATGTATTTCTGTTTTGCTCCATTTCTGGTTTTCCTGTTGTTTATTGTTCTGTTCCATTCTGGGTTTCTGTGGGGTTTTCTGTTTTATTTCCTTGCTCCTATGTAATGTGCCCTGCACTTTTTTGCTCTGTCTTTAGTTTTCTTCAAGCGCCCAGTCTGTGCAATCCGGCTATAGGTAATTCTTGTATGTCTGTGTAGTGTCAGTCTTATAAATTCAAATAATTACTTCTATTATTAGTTCTAGGTTAGGGACTTTCCATTTGTGGGTTACCTTGATGCTGGTTAGCAAGCTTAAAATCTTTTGGCCATCAGGTGAACTAAATCCCCACCATTATCATCTTAGAGTTGTAGGCTAGTTTCTATATTAATTTTGGTGTCATTCCTATGTTGCTTTAGCCCTATCCTTTGTTTGTTCTCTGTGTATATATGTGTCTGTGTATGTCTTTAAGTTCTGTTGCAATGTCCTTTGGATGTGCCTCTCTGTTTCTGCACTACATTTATGTTCTTATATTTAGCAGTGTGTCCTGTATTATTTATCCTTAGGTTGGTTTCTGCTCTGCCTTGCTTATGTTTACTTCTGTCTTGATTCAGCCTCTCCTTGGCCCAGTACTCCGTATAGTCAGTTTACTATTCTGCTATCACTATGCTTAATCTATCTGCATATAAATAAAAGCAGACAGCTCGGCAAAGTCAAAGTGAAAAGTATTTTATTCCAAAACAAATGGCAACGTTTCCACCAAATAGATCTTTTTCAAGCCATGACACACAAGTGCATATTTTTAGTGCATATTTATACAAAACATAGGTTAATGGGCATGTAACATCCATTATACGGTGCTGCTTTTGCCACAACTATTGATAGTCTTTTGACATGTCTTAGCCTGCAACATCCTGCTTTCCTGTTAAGTTATATTTCATGCCTACTCCAGAATTTCTGCAGGATTTCTGCAGTGTTTACCTTGGTCTACTGGATACAGCAGCTGCTTCCATAGGGCCCTGGAATGTGGCTGCAGAGAAGGAAGCAAAAAGGATCTAGCTAAATTGATAAATAAGTTAAAAGAAGACTCAGAGCAAAATCCAACCAACACAGCAACTATTGCAAGGCTTAAATGATCAAACGAAATTAATAAAATAAAGCTCAAAACAACCATATTATAGCAAAGGAAAGAAATCCACCACACTTCTAGCAAATAAATCAAAAAAACAAGAAGCACAAAGAAATACAGCTTACAAAGTTGAAAAGATCTTCAACCCTACAGACATTGCTAAATGCTATAACTCATTGTATAATCTTAAGGGTGATCCTAACTAGAGTTGGGCAAAACAAAAATGTTCATTTCATTTATGTCCCTTCAGACAAAATTTTCTTTTGTTTCATCTGAAACTAATTTTGTTCATTGTTGCATTAGTTTTGGACGAAATGTGATTTTCGAAAATGATTTTAGTCAATAGACCCATAAAAGTTCTATAAATAATCTGAAATTGACGAAATTATGCCGAACTGCTAAATGGACGAATTCCACAGATCAGATCAGAGTCATCAGACTGTGGGTATTCATTTATGATTAGTTTTTATCCTGCATAGAATAATGGTATACAGAATAGAAAATAATCCAAAATTAATTCTGACTTTCTGATTACTCTGATCTGTGGAATTCAGCTTAATTTTGGCTTAAGTTGTATATGTAACTAACAGACTCAATTTCGACTCAATTTAAACTAAATTTTGGTTTATGTAATGCAAATTAGCATTACATACAATAACTTAAGCTGAAATTGAGACGAATTGTTCAATTTGACATAAGAGTGGCTGTCGGCATTCAAATGGACGGATGAATTTCATTCATTTAGCATTCGTTCATTCAGGATTCGTTAGGTTTTTGTTATTTGTCATTTGAACAAATGGACGGAAATACATTCATCCAAAAACAAATGCATATGTCTAATCCTTGGGGTGAATTTCACCCCAATGCATTTCTGAGAGCCACTAAATTTGCCACAAATTCCAGTCACTTCCACTCAACAACACCTATCACAGCAGAAGAAGCTTTAAAAAACACCATTAAAGGAACACTACCACTAACATAAGATCTAACTAGATAACATGGTCATTTAAAACAAACACATATATAAATCATATGCCACTGTTTGTTTTTTATATGATTGAATTAATTGCATATAAAAGTGAAAATCAAATTAAGTGTTTATCTCCTGGCTCCATTTTGTGAATATTTCCCATGATGCAACATCGTCCAAAATATTCCAGCTAGTCAATACAACTGTTGTCAAAGCCTGCATCATGATGTCGTAAGATACTCCCCTGATCTCTTACTGGCTCCTGTGTATCATAGTAGGCAGGACTAGGTGGCCGTGTATAACTTTTTTTTTGCCTGACTTCCAACACAAAGAGAGGAGGTTAACCTGATCAAACAGGATCATAACTCCGCCCCTTGTGATGTAATAGACACATTAACCTTCTATTCAGTGCAAGGCTATGATCAGAATTCTGACTTATAGACTGCATTATGTATCCCCAGCCCCCAAGTGAGAAATTTGCATTCTAAAGTCACTAGGGGTTGGCACCCAAAAACACTATATTTCAGAAAATGGCTGCGTCCAGTCACACTTGTTTGGTTACATATTTTACTAAATGCAGTCAAATAACAAAAATAAAACACATATCTGAAATCAACAATACAAAAAAAAAATGAAGCTTTTTCATTTTAAGGTGGGAGTGTCCCATTAAGTCACGAATACCCATGCTTATTTATATTAAAAAACATTTCCACACCTCATAGCCCCAACTATTACTATATAAGTGTGTTGAATCCCTAAGGTCCTACATACAATAATTTACTGCGCCAAGTAGGATTCGTCAAGGTAGACAAAACAATATGAGAAAAACTAAGCCATGTGCTGTCATATGTTGGTAGTCCAATTGAGTGTGCTTGGCTTGTTAATGTGGCATGGTAGTAGTTTGTAATGTTGGCTAGTGCTAGTCCCTAGAGAAAACTTCTAAAAATAATTCATAAAGCTCAAAAGTAGAACAAGAAAGATCTTCTGATGTCACTTTTACAGAATCCACTGGGAAAACCTTAAATAGGTGTTTTCAAGTTTAATTTCCCACCTAAATTTATAACTGCCATCAAGGCACTCTACTTAGGACCCATGACACGTGTTCTCACTCAGGATTACAAACAGCACACAATGCAGGGATGCCCCCTATCCCCTCTGAATTTTTTGCTATACATAGAGCCAGTAGCACATGCAATTATGAACAACCTAGAAATAAAAGGGTTTAATTTTCAGCAAGACGAACACAAATTAGTTTTTTTCGAGGTCATTAACATACCCAAGCATCTCATTGCTTAAACTACATGAAAAAATAGAAAACTTTGCAAAAGCCTTTTACTTTAAATTAAATATCTCAAAAACACAAGTACTTCCAATTGGATTTCCCCAACAACTTATGTGTCTTGTTTAAGAAGTTATAGAGGTTATGAATTATTAAAATGTTATTAATAAATTATGGAAATTTACAATGATATGCAAAGAGTAGATAACATTTCTACCCTGTTTATGTATTTACATAGGCTTACAACAAAGACAAATAAAACACAGGTTTTGCTATAGCTCCTGAAACCCAGTTCAGTGCTTCCAAATGGAATCTGGTTCAATAACTATTTCCCCCAAATCATAGTACGACCTCATGATGATTGTGCAACCAGTAGGACCAAATCAGCAGATATATTTTCATTAAAACAGAAAACACACAGCTCTTGTCAGTCATGAACACATTGCAGGCTCATTCCAGGCTGTGTGTCCAGTCATTTAATATTTAACTCTACAAGACTCTTATTACCCTGGTTTCTAGCTACGCATCGAACATAATTAAATGCTTTTGAAAGCGCACCAGACAACAGACCCACCTCTCAAGTCAAATTTTCCAAAAAGAAATTCTCCCTGACCTTTAACAGACTATCCATATTGACTTAGCTGGCAATCAAATTGTCTTTCATTCTCCATGACCTTTCAATTCTTTTATAGTTGTTTCTTATTTCCGACAGCACTGGGTTGTAGTCTGACCAAGGCATGGTTCTTGTGCACATTTTTTTGCGCTACCTAACAGATCTCCCATCAGTCAGAATCATGTCAGTATGCGAATATGAAGTGTGGCTATTTGTCGAAAATAAACTCGTCAAAATTGTAGGTTTGAAATACCAAAACTTTATTTAACTGCTGGGGATAACATTTTATTGCTAGGGTCATATATGTCCATCTGACGGTCGGCTACACAACTAAAATCTTCAATCAACACAAAGAAGCCTTGGATATATCCCTGTATCTGATTTAAAACCAAATTTACAAAATGCATCTGATTTGGGGCATATATATATTAAAAATACAGAATATTTTAACAATTAACTTACAAAACTGCAAGATAAAGTTGTCTTGATAAATCTTTCAACTTAAATATAGAGTCATATTTGATATCTTTAGAAACTAGTATGGCGACCTTTCTTTGTTTATTATTGCAGATGATCAGAATTTGATACTGCATAATGGTTATTATCTGAGAGTGTTGATTTCCTTCAGGTATGTTTCCTGTATACAGGCAACATCCACCTTTTCCCTTATCTACCATGTCAATTCAAGTTGTTCTCTTTTGGGAGATACTTAGCCCTCTGGATATTAAGTGTCAAAAACTTAATAACCCCATTGCCATTAAGTTATGCCATCCATACTGACACCATACCAACGTACAAACAATACACATCACAAAAACAGAATACCATAGAACATATATACATGCATTGACCAAATCCTTGAACTACTCAGAGACACCTTTTATCCTTGGAATCCCTAACCCTTGGATGCACCTTTTTTGCATTGAAAATAAACCCCAATAGTTAAGATGTTATGGGGGTGCATTAATATAACAACATCTTACTGGAGGAGGGACTAGAGATGGAGAAGAAAAAAATAGCCTATATCACATTATGAACTTTCATTACTCGATATCTAGGCTGCATTTTCACAGCACAATGAAAATGGGTATCCTATGCAATATTTATATATATATATATATATATATATATATATATATATATATATATATATATATTTATATATATATATATATATATATATATATATATATATATACACAATAACTTAATTAATGCTATCCTATAATTGTTGTTAACGTAAATATATTCTACCAATACTCCCTGGATTCTATTTCTTAACACCTCTTTGTGTCTTAAAAATCTAGTTTAAAATGTACAAGTGTCAAAATCAATAACAGAACAAACAAACAAACAAATAACATGACCTATAACACATGATAGATGTTCATTTCACAAAGTTTATACTGTATATTCATAGCACTGTTATAAAGGTATCCTATCTAATATACACAGTAATCTCCTAATACCAAATAGTTCTGCTGCACCGATAGCAAAATTAATGATATCCCATAATTGTGGTTGACATAAATTAATTCTACCTTTACTCTAATGGGTTCTGCTATTTATATGACAACCCCTTCAAATCCTAAAAAACGGGGGGCGTGTCTGACCGCTAGGCAATATGGCCGCTTAACTCTGTAGCTCCGTGCTGACGACCGACAAAACTTGCAAATTGAAAGCAGGATCGAGAGATGGGACGCAACAAACGGTCTCCACCGGACCCCCAGACACCAGGGACCACAAAAAAGCCAACTAAATCTTCGGTACGACAATATTTCGCACCGCAACGGTCAGTGAACTTACACCACGACGAATCCATCAAGGCGGACTCTCCCGCGCTCTCCCCAGCCTCTGAGGATTCTAACCCTCCAACACTTCCTACGTTATCGCTGCCCCAGGAGTTATCCCAACACCTTTTATCTGCGCTACAGGCTATGCCCTCGAAGGAAGACTTTTCCAACTTGGCATCAGATATCAAACTTACTATTAAGGAGGTGAGAAAAGATGTGGCGAACCTTAGAGCTCAGATAGCCGAAGTGGACTCCAGAGTCGATATCGCTGAACAAGCTGTGGCAAGAGCTGAGGAACATGCAAACTCTGCCCATTCGATGGTTACGAATCAGATCAAACAGTTGGCAGATATCAGAAGGTCAACTGAAGACCTAGATAACAGGAGTAGGAGAAGCAATATCCGTGTACGAGGCCTCCGGGAAGGAGGACCCGAGGAGAACATACCCACCCTTCTGATTACTCTGTTTAACTCTATCCTGGAGCGACCGGTGGACACGAGAATAGAGTTTGACAGAGCCCATCGTGCCCTCCGACAACGCGGCCCTCCAGGTAGCCCACCAAGAGATGTGATATGCTGCCTGTCGAACTTCTGCACCAAGGAAGCCATCATGCTTAAGGCCCGATCCAGGCGCATATGGAAGCATGACAACCAAGACATATCGCTATACCAGGACCTGTCTTGGATCTCTTTGCAGACTAGGAGAGCGCTACAACCTCTCACGCGAGCGCTTACAGAAAAGCAAATTATGTACAGATGGGGTTTTCCGTTTAGCCTATCAGATACGGTCCACATAATACGATATCCAGCAGATGTCCCAGCGTTTCTGAGGGCCGCCAACATCAATCATGTCATGGTACCCGATTGGTTGGACCCCAACTATCAAAACCCACCGAGGCCACAAAGACAACGCCGAACGCAACCATTGCGAAGACGACGCGACAGCCCCATCCGCCGCTCCAGATCACCCAGAAGAAAATGGGAGCGTGAAGAATAGATAACGGAAAGTCTGCCGGTGATGTTGCTCCAGCGATCCCCACCCAACTAATTGAGGCTGAACTCCACGACCGCTCTGCTTTGGAGCTATCTCTGATATTTCTCGCTCCGATCTCTTTTTTCTCTTTGACTCAGATTATTTTGTGTACACCCAAGGACACATTGAACTTTAATTGGTGTATCGAGATACACCTCCAACCACATACAGACTATTGCTCGATATGTTCTGTTTTGGAGATCATTCCATGTGGTACATGCTAGGTTATACAGTCAGAAGAGACACAACACGGTCTTCGTTCCACAGGAGAACTATTACCCCCTGACTGCGAGGAACTCATACTTACTGTGTGCAGGCCGTAGCACTGATGGAATGTACATTAACATATGGGAGGTGTCACCATACGAACTCATTATGGGTGAACAATCTTTCGGATGATATCAGACCCCCAAACACACGGCCACTGACCCAATATCAACATCCCGCTGTCCCGGATCGGAGACTAGGATCGGAAAGATCAGGGTGCAGAGTTCTGCTTACAGAGGTTGCCCATGGCTGGCCCGATTTTGGTGAGAGGGGAGATCGCTGGTTCCTTCTATCTTATCATACTCTCAAGTAATATTTGTATGTACCATCCCCTGCTTTCATGTTTAAATTTTAATACGAGACGAAAGGTCGGTTGGCATGGTTGCTCCAGCCTTCTTTTGATCCTCGGATTAACGGTATTGAATTTCTTGTTTATAATTGTTTTTATTGTATATTGACTTGCTGAGCAGAGTGCTCAGTGCACAATTTTGTTGATTGACAGAGTATTGCCTCCTGGTTACCCCACGCCCTCCATAGGAGGTTTAGTGTCATATTTAGACACAGACACACAGTTGGTGTTTCGTGTCGGACACAAATATTTTTCACCCCACCCCCTTTCATTTTCTACCCATATTATTTCGTCTGAGGCTCTCAACTTGACCAACCCTCCCCCTTTGTTTGTTACCCCCCCCCCCCCATCCCAGTACATATATGACTAGCGGACCTGACGAGGTACACCCCAGCCCATTGATTATCTACACTCTCAACGCACATGGCCTTAACAAACCAGAACAGAGATAGAATTTATTTTGACCTTAAGGCGCACAGAGTTTCCATTGCTCTAATACAGGAAACCCATTTCCTAGAGTCTAAACATTGCTCCCTTACAGACAAACATTTTCCAACAGCGTATTATAGCAATAATAGAGTGAATAAATCCAAGGGGGTGGCAATAATTTTATCAAAGCATCTACCTCTCACAGATGTAGAGACAGACAGTGAGGCCGATTTCTGTTCCTTAAAGGTACTCTACTGGGAAAGAAATACACGATTGTATGCGCTTATTTTCCAAATGATAAACAATACCCTTTTCTAGGTCATTATTGGCTCGTCTCACCAAATTCCGGGAGGGCACACTAATATTGGGGGGAGACTTCAATATCCCGCTAGACCCTAAACTTGATACATCGACTTCTTCCCCGAGGACACTGACTGGTACCCACACACAACTGAAAGCGCTATTAGCTACCCACCAATTATCGGACGCATGGAGAATGACACACCATGACACCCGTGACTACACCTTTTATTCAACGCCACACAAAACCTATTCCAGACTATATTTTTGTGGAACATAGGGACCTGGACTCACTGATAAAAACGACAATCGGACCGATCACATGGTCAGACCATGCCCCAGTCTTGGTTCACCTCACCTCCCCGCTCACGAGGCCAAGACAAATGACATGGAAGCTAAATGAATCACTCATCATTGACCCCTCTCTAGCAGCAGATACCAACACTATTTTGCAACACTATTTCGCTGAAAATGCCACCCCAGAGACTTCTATCTCTATTTTATGGGAAGCACACAAGTGCGTGGTGAGAGGACCCCTGATTGCTCAAGGTTCCAAGAGGAAAAAGGAGCACACACACAGAATTATTACACTTTCCAATGAAATTTCTACCCTGGAAGCCACACATAAATCTACGCTGCAAGCAGATGTTTACCAGCAACTATTATCTAAAAGAAAGGCACTAGGGGAAATATTATGTGTCCAAAACCAATTCCTTATTCAAAAAAACAAAAGTTTTTACCCAAACGGGTAAAGCGCCTGGCCCAGACGGTTTAACACTCAAATATTACAAAACTTTTTTTCCAACTATTGGTAAACATCTAGTCAATATGTTCAACGCGGTATTGCAAGGGGAATCACTACATCCACACACATTACAGGCAGTCATTACTGTAATACCTAAAGACGGTAAAGCAAGGAACTATGCCCCAGCTATCGCCCCATTTCACTACTCAATACCGATCTCAAACTCCTAGCCAAGATACGCAATGAGGGTCTCACCCCACTTACCAAATCTCATTCACCTCGACCAAACAGGTTTTGTACCTGTCATTAAAATGAACCTACTCCCCCGATTGCTCTATCTCTTCCAAACTCTCCCCATTCGAATCCCCAAAATGTTTTTTGATAAACTGCGAACCGCAATACTTCAATATATCTGGCGAGGTAAACATCTGAGACAAAAGTATTCACAACTTACGATGCCCAAAAACCGAGGCGGGTTGGCCCTCCCTGATATCAGACTCTACTATAGAGGCTGCCACCTATTACGGATTGTAGACTGGTCCATCTCTGCTGATTACAAACAATGGGTACAGATCGATTATGCCAAAACTCGAGGTCACGTGGGAACCACAATATGGCTACCCACGACCAAACGACCCTCCCACCTTCTACAATGTCCTCTTATACAGGCTACTTTAAGTGTGTAGAATACCGTCAACGTTAGTGCTTCTTTGACCTCCTTTCCACCCCCCATGACCCCACTAGTACAAAACCCGGATTTTGAACCCAGCATTACTGGGAGTAGACTGTTTCCCACAGCAACACACCCTAACAAACACTTATACCAAGCACTACAAGGGAATGCCTTAGCCCCTATATCACTTTTCATAAACACTCCCACACCTTCCTACCTGGATACATTTAGATATCACCAACTTTCTCATTATTTTTTATCTCTCTCACCCAAACACAGACTTTACAGAGACAGGACAGCTTTCGAACAGGAATGTACGCAGTCCGGCCCAGTCATAAAAGGAATCTCACGACTATATAATCTACTCCTCCAAAACACTGACATGACTACCCCCCCTTTCATGTGGAAATGGCAGACTAGTCTTGGTATCACTCTTTCTCCACAACAATCGGAAATTTTTTTGTATTTAGCTCATCACACGACAGTAGGTACCAAATACCAGGAAAATGTATGTAATCTTATTAGTATGTGGTACACTACCCCAGTTAAGCTCCAACGTATGTTCCCAGCCCAAAATGGTACATGTTGGCGATGCGCACTGGCCCCGGGTACCCTGAAACAAATCTGGTGGGACTGTATCATGATACAGCCCTTTTGGGTAAAGGTTCACAAACTCATGACTCACCTCTTAGACAAACCACCTCCCTACAAACCGGAATATTTGTTGTTCCATAACACCACTCTGAAATCGTCTCAATACAAAAAATCGCTTCTGCCCAATTTAATCATTGCAGCCAATAGTTTAATACCCTTATACTGGAAAACAACTACCACACCGACAATCACAATGTGGATAGACAGGGTAGAAGAGCTCCGCAAAATGATGGAAATTACCCAACTGACACCGGAAGACAGGTCCAGATATACAGGGATCTGGTTTTATTGGCTGGAACTGCTCAATTCCCCCACTCTACTAACCCATTTATAACTTACCCACTCTTGGTGACTGAAAACCCATTTACCGATGTGCACTGTTGGTTATAAGGGGAAACTCTACCTCATTTTGTAATATAAAAGCTTACATTAATGACAAGATATAATATTTTTACATAAATACCTTGCTCTGTTTGAAACTAGAACGTTTACTATTTTATAAATTCATACTATGTTGTCTTCTGAAGAACAATGCTAGTACGACCAAGTTGAGATGTCTGTTCTGATTTTCATGATTTTCATTCTAATTTTTCGGTGTACACTTGATGATGATTGGTAACTAAGAATCCAATTGTATCATTATCGTATTGTATTCATAAATGTCTTCAGAAACCACCTATGTTGATGTACTTAATGATGCTTGTCCACCCACCCCCCACACACCCCCACCTCCCCCCCCTTCTCTTTATTTTGTACCCCCCCTTCCATCCCCCCCCCCCAGTACCCCATTCCCATGATTCTGTTAACAATCAAAACCAATAAAAACTTATTGAACAAATCCTAAAAAACAAATTAGCAAATGAACAAGTGACAAAATCAATATGCCAAACAAATATACAAATAGAAAATACTCAAATATCATGTAGTAAATATTGAATATTCATTATCCTTACATCCCATTCCCAATCTTCGTATACAGATGACCTATTCAAGATATATAAAACTGTTGCTCTCCTTCAATATAATAACACATATCATCAGTGTTAAGATGTAAAACATTCTGCCCAGGCTTCCTTGGGTTATATTTCTTTACGTTTATTTTTTATATAGAAATCAAATTGACAAGATTAAAGGTGGTAAAAACAATATGACAAAAAAATAAATGTTCAAATGTCTCGTGCTAAATATTCAATATTCATTATATTTACGTTCCATTCACTATAATTCCATACAGGTGACCTATCTGCTCTATATATAAATGTAGCTCCCTCCCCTCAATACAGTCAGTGATAACATACATGGGTTCTATTTCTTTATACTCCTTTGTGAGGTGTTTATATAGACACGAGAGTCAGACAGTCATTCAGTCTCTGTCTCTCTGTGTGTGTCTCTGTCTCTCTTCTGTGTGTGTGTGTGTGTGTGTTTGTGTGTGTGTGTCTCTGTCTCTGAGACAGGGAGAGAGATAGATATAGATATATGTATAAAATGTAACGTAAACGTATCCTTAGAATTCTACTACGCACCCAACATAACCAGTTACTACAAGATAAGCTAAACAACTCAATCCCGTTCATGTCTTGCAGTGTTATTGACAGTGTTTATGAAAGGCTGTACACTATGAAAGCATTCTGCTTGCATTTAGTTTTATATTTTAAACTGAGGTGAAAGACATGAGGGAGAGAGAAAGACATGAGGAGCATGGGAGAGAGAGGGACACAGATATGGGGAGCATGAGATGGAGAGAGAGGGATATGGAGACCATGGGGAAAGAGACAGACATGGAAGTAGGAAGAGAAAAATATATGTGGATATAGGGAGAGAGAGGAAGATAGATATGAGAGCATTGGGAGAGAGATAGACATGACAGGTATGGGAAGGGAGATGACATTGGGAGAGAAAAATCATGGGGGAAAGAGACAGACATGGTTATAAGGGAAGAGAGAGACATGGGGAGCACAGCATCTGCATACAACCCAGCATTGGACAGCCTATTAAATCAAATAGCTTAAACTAACTATTATTTGTGCAATCAGGTTAAGCATGCCTCTTAACTGCCTATCCCCCTTTTAAAAGTAAACAAATGTTTTTTTTTAAACATTTGACCACATTAATATGCATGCCAACAGAACTGGATTTTGGAGACAAGCCCCATCAAACATCTGACTACCTATCTAGAAATAAACAAACCAATTATGACAATTAAAATAAATCAGTTTTCCCATTAATATGCCAGTGTTTGCCCATAAAAATGGCACAGTCAGTTTTCCCAATAATTTGCCAGTATTATTATGTCATTCATAAACCACAACTTGCCCAATAATATGCCAGCATTATTATGCCATTCAGATGCCAGTAATATTGTGCCATTAAGATGCCAGTATTATTTTGCTATTCAGATTGCCAGAAATATTGTACCATTCAAATACCAGTATTATTGTGCCATTCAGATGCCAGTAATATTGTGCCATTCCGATGCCAATAGTATTGTGCCATTCATATGCCAGTAATATTGTGCCATTCAGATGCCAGTATTATTGTGCCATTAAGGTGGCAGTATTATTGTGCCATTCGGATGGCAGTAATATTGTGCCATTAAGATGCCAGTAATATTGTGCCATTAAGATGCCAGTAATATTGTGCCATTAAGATGCCAGTATTATTGTGCCGTTAAGATCCCATAATTATTGTGCCATTAAGATGCCAGTAATATTGTGCCAATCAGATGCCAGTAATATTGTGTCATTCAGATGTCAGTATATTGCACCTCTTCCAACACATTAAAAAGGTTTTGGTAGTAGTATAAACTCCTTTGTGTGCCCACTATATAGGAGGTGAGAGTAGGTTCTCACCCTATTGAGAGTGTGCCTTGACGTGGCGGTGAGCTTAATTATGCTGTGGCCAATTCATATAATCAAAACCTCTCATTTATATTATATTTTTATATTTGTTGCCAACTTTATTCGGGTGAGAAGCGCAGACAGTTTTTGTTTTTTGTTTAACTATATTTTTAGGAAAAAAAGTGAATTAAATATCTTTACAAGACATGCCGTTTAATAAAATCGATTGTACTGAAAATCATAGAGTACAATGTTTTTTTTCTAACGTTCTGTGTATATTCTTACATATCAACAATACACACAGAATACACATAGCCGATGTATAAAGAGTTAGGCATTGAAAAGTGTCTGATTAGTGTCTGAAAATCTCTTCCAAACACTTTGGCGGAGGTACTTTTCCCGCACTGAGAAGTGTCGGGATTTATAAAAAGGCGTTATCTCCATTATACATAGAGAACGGCAACTGCAGGTTTTTTCCACTACCCAACACTTTTCATGCTCCACCCCAATGTTTTTCATGGCAGTTCCTTATGACTAATAATGCTTTTCATTATCACAATCAAAAGACACAAATTATTTGCACAGTTTAATGAATAACTCGCTGTTCATTATGTAAATCGGCATTTGCACATTTATATACATCATGACACTTTACAGTACGAGAAGAACCTCCACCAACAGTTAGATAATTTTAGGTATTTTATCAAATAAAACGTTATTTTCTTTACTTTTAATGTTTTTCATGTGAAAATAATATTACCAATTGTTTTCGTGCATATAAAACAACTAAAGGACATCTGTTTAGGAAATGCTGATAGAATCCCACGTATTTTGCCGATAGTACACAAAAAATAGGTTGTTAATTATTCAGTGACAGCTGCTTATCTGTGCTGTGGGAAATTATTAATATGCTCATTTGTTTCCAAGTGAGCTCCCAAATTGAGTTAAGCTGGAAGAATAAAGCCTACTGGAGGGAAACAATTTGTGGGAATTCAAAAGGAGATTTGAAAGATTTCTTTTATTTGGCATTTTATATAAGACCTTGTTGTTTTACTTTAATTTATACAAAATATTATGCATAGCAAGTAGCACTATACATGCCAGTTTGGGGGGACTTTTTTCAGTGTGTCTTAAATCTAAAGTCTAGATGAAGCAGAACAATAATCTATTATTAATTATCCTTAAACCCTTATTATTTTGTATTATTATTTATAATGTTCCATGATCTTCTGCAGTACTCTGAAATGATGCGAAATAAAAGAAAACATACACATAATAAGGATGACAACAAGCTTGAATAAAAGTTGAGGGTGTGCTCAAATGGCTCTGTAGTACAAAGGATCGTTGTGCTACACAATTGTCACAAAATCACTGAAATGATTTAGCTGGTGGATAGACCAGTGCTGTAAGTAATGATACAAATTATATAAAAAATACCTTTCACAAACAGAAATACAATTATCTTCCTATTATGGCTAGAAGTCATTTATTCTGACGTGTGAATCACTATCACATAAACATCACCTAATTAATAATGTTAATTAAAAAATGTGATGAATATGTTCATATTGAAGCACATTTTCAATACTTGATGTATAGTAGAAATGTAGGACTTGCTACAAACAATATCCATGTGATCTTTCTGCCAAACTAAATCATATAGCCCACAAATAAATCTGAAAAAAACAGCAGGCTTATAAAAACTTTCACCTCAAAGTGAATAAAATAATATACCGTATTTGCTCGAATATAAGACAAGGTTTTTTTTCAGAGCAAATGCTCTGAAAAAGACCCCTCGTCTTATATTCGAGGTCGTCTTATAATCTGACCTCAAATCGAGGTCAGATTATAAGACTGGGAACCAGGTCCCCTGCAGAGCTGCAGGGGACCTGGATCCTCCTCGCTAACAGCAGGTGGATGTCTGCGCGATGCGCACAGACATCCTCCGCTGCCGCCCGGCACGACCGCCGGGACTTCTATGATGAAGCCGGGTCCTTCAAGCTTCATCATAAAAGTCCTGGCGGAAGTGCCGGGCAGCAGCGGAGGATGTCTGTGCGTATAGTGCAGACATCCTTCAACTGCCTCCACTAGGCACCAGGGATATTTGGGCAGCCGGGGGATGTCTGCACGATAGTGCAGACATCCTCCATGCTGCCCGACACTTCCATCTATTATGACGGACCGGCTGTCCGTCATAATAGACGGAAGTGTCGGGCAGCATGGAGGATGTCTGCACGTATCGTGCAGACATCCCCCGGCTGCCCCCACTAGCCACCAGGGAGCTAGAGACAGGTGAGGGGGAGGGAGAGGGGGGAGAAAGACAAGGGGAGGGAGGGGAAGAGAAAGACGAGAGGGCAGAGAAAGACAAGGGGAGGGAGGGGCAGAGAAAGACAAGGGGATGGAGGGGGGGAGAAACATGGGGAGAGAAAGACAAGGGGAGGAATGGGGAGAGAGAGAAACGTTTGGGGGGATAGAGAGAAAAGTTTGGGGGGAGGGAGACAACGCGGGGGGAGAGAGAGGCAGCATTGGCACATAAAAGGAAATAAAAACAAGAAATACATTTGTTTAATATCATAATTTTTATTGAATATTAAAAAGTAATTTACATGTTAATATATACAAGTTAAACTTTTTCCTATAGGGTAGTCTAATATTCAGGCATTTAGTTTTATTCCTAAAGGAATATCCAAAGTTTGGGGGTTGTCTTATAATCAGGGTCATCGGTATATTCGAGCAAATATGGTACTTAAATTAGGATAAAAGGGTTGACCCGATATGCACTGATATCCGGGCCCGAAATGGTGCCTCCAAATGAGAGGGTGACTAAACAGAAGGGTGAGGACTGAGAAGGATAACTAAACAGGAGCACCCTAGAAATAGTGAGGGCTGAGGTGAGGGTAACTGAGCAGGTAGAACAACCTAGAGAGGGTGAGGAGTGAGCAGGGTAGCTAAGCAGGAGGAACACTCTAGAGAGAGTTAGGACTGAGCAGGATAGCTAAGCGGGAGGAACAGACAACAGGGCCGGCCTTAGGGGTGTGCAACCTGTGCGAGCGCACAGGGCGAAACACCCCAGGGGGCGCCCTCCCGCCCAAAGAAAAAAAAAATAAAGTTGCAAAACAAAAAAAAAGACGGTAGAGGCACTGGCTGGGGGAGATCAAAAGATCCCCCCTCACCAGCCCTCTGCTCGGCATGCTCTTCTAGATCCGGGGAGGGGGCGGAGCTAACCGGCTGAGCGGTGTAGCTCCGTCCCCACCCTGTGAAGCAGAGCAGCGTCTGCTTCACGGGGAGCCACTGGCAGCATGAGAAGGTGCTGCTCGGCTCCCCATGCCTGCATTAAGCATGGGGAGCCGAGCAGCACCTTCTCTTGCTGACCTGGGCTCCCAGTCCTACAATGAAGAGGAAAGGGACAAACATGGGAAGGGAGAGAGATACATACATGGGGGGGGGGCATGGGGGAATCCCGCACAGGGCGCCGGAACACTTAAAGCCGGCCCTGACAGACAATATACAAAAACCACAAAACAGTAATCTGGCTGGTGCGCTGTGGAAACCACCACCAAATGTAAATTGAGAATATACAAATATTATTTCTTAGAATATTGACTGATTCCCCAATATTAATGATATCTCAAAACACGAATATATATATAAAAAAAAAGGGAGACAACATACATAATGAAATATAATCTCAATGATGTAGACGTATTACATGACTTTTAAATGCATGAGTCAGAAGGTCAGTGTAGAATCCTGACAGCACATTTTGCTTATGTTACCTAATTTTGGAGTGGATGTTGGTAAATATATAAAATTTTGAAGAATACAAAAAAAGCATATAAGCTCTCTCTTCATATTATAGTGTAGACAGTTATGCTTAAAGTCCAAACTATATTACTCTGTGTGTATAAAGGTAAGTGTTATCACAATGTTAAATAACATCTGATATATACTGATTCACATATGCACATTCCATCACATACACATAAAATACATTTTGTATTATATAAATTATTAGGAAGCTTTTAATGATATATTTATATTATAACATACATACAGTCATTACCAGGCACTAGCAGTTTCAGAGAATTAACTCCTCTAGTACCAGACATGAGCAGTAAGTGTGTTAATAGTATATTTCAAAGTGTATTGTTTAATATATTTAACATATAGGCTTTAGTGTGTCTAGACCGCCATTACATAATATTCACAGAGATGAACTGAATAAGATATCCACTATTATAAAATATCCAACAGAAATGCATAATTGAATATCTGTATTCCTGTATTCATACTGGGTATATTGCGCACATGTACCGTATTTATAGACATTATGAGGAAAAAGTAATGATTACCAGATAAACATACTGCAATAATTGTAGCTTTCTATGTATAGTAAATATATAATAAATATGTGTTCTTAAATCACGCAACCTATGTTGCTTATTTTTTGGGATGTGACTTATTTACTATGATTTCTCTGTTTTAGTTTTTTGTTTAAACTGTTGATTACTTTACCAGATCATAAGTACAATTCTTGTTATCTGTTTTTATACATAGCTAATTATGTACCTATCGCTCAGCTTCCTTAATTCTGTCATGAAGATTGACCTTATTTACCCACTCTCAGCAGAGTAATACGTTTCCTTTCTTAGCTTTTGTTTAGTTTTCGCACAGAACAATGTTTTTTCTTTTCCCTCAAATAAATGTATACAAACAGTGCTGGAACATGTTTCTCTTGGTGAAAAAAAAATTGTAAGAGGAAAGGTGATTTAAGATTATGGAATGTAATTCATTGTTTTACAGACTGAAATAAAAGCCAAAGCAAGGAATAACTCTCTTTTGTTTTGTTTGTTTTTTTGTTATATGGCTGTTTTTTTGTTATTTGCTTGACCTTCCTAAGTCAAACCTCAAAATGGATAACTAAAAATAACTACTTTTTCCTTAGCAACCACAAAATGTACCAAATACCTCCTGCTAAATATTCATCAATTCCAGAGTTAATGAATATATTTTTTAAGCTCTTTATCTCAAGGATTTTAAAAACGGCAACGTACATTAATGCTGCATAAACACAGTCAGAATTAAACATTTCAAATCCCAAATTGTAATAAAGGAACATATAATTAAATTAAATAAATACCAGTGAGAGAAATAAAGTGTGAAACACAGAGATGGAGACAAAGAGAAGAAGTCATAGAAGATGGCACAGAAGGGGAGAAAAATAATCCCAGGAGGGATTTGTGAGTTTTGCCAGTGCCCAGAATCTAACTTTTGGAACTCATCACTAAATATTTGGGTTAGAAAGTTTAGAATTTTACTGACACAGATTGGCATCATGAATTACTTCCAAATCTTAGCAATGGTGTGCCAAATAGTAAGAATCTTGTTTTGTTCATTGTTTTGATTATCAGCTGGTTTGGAGAGTAGCAGAATCAAAGACAAAAGGTTGTGATCTCTAACAAAACAGCTTACAGTTTTAAAGTGGGAGAATTTGAGAACTTTTTTTCCAACCTTTGCATGCTGCTCTGGATATGTGTTCAAAAGGAAATTATTTACAGTGAGGTAAAAATGTATTTGATCCCCTGCTGATTTTGAACGTTTGCCCACTGACAAAGAAATGATCATGACAAAGAAATGATGGTCGGTCTATTTTAACAGTGAGAGACAGAATAACAAAAAAGGTTATACATTGATTTGCATGTCAATTAGTAAAAGAACTATTTGATCCCCTATCAATCAGAAAGATTTCTGTCTCCCAGGTGTCTTTTATACAGTTAACGAGCTGAGATTATGAGCACTCTCTTAAAGGGCTTGCTCCTAATCTCAGCTCGTTACCTGTATAAAAGACACCTGTCCACAGAAGCAATCAATCAGATATCAAACTCTCCACCATGGCCAAGACCAATCAGCTGTCCACGGATGTCAGAGACAAGATTGTAGACCTACACAAGGCTGGAATGGGCTACAAGACCATCGCCAAGCAGCTTGTTGAGAAGGTGACAACAGCTGGTGCGATGATTTGCAAATGGAAGAAACACAAAATAACTGTCAGTCTCCCTCGTTCTGGTGCTCCATGCAAGATCTCACCTCGTGGAGTTTCAGTAATAATGAGGATGGTGAGGAATCAGCCCAGAACTACACAGGAGGATCTTGTTAATGATGTGAAGGCAGCTGGAACCATAGTCACCAAGAAAACATTTGGTAACACACTACGCTGTGAAGGACTGAAATCCTACAGCACCCGCAAGATCGCCCTGCTCAAGAAAGCACATGTACAGGCCTATCTGAAGTTTGCCAGTGAACATCTGAATGATTCAGAGGAGAACTGGTTGAAAGTGTTGTGGTCAGATGAGACTAAAATAAAGCTTTTTGGTATCAACTCACTGTGTTTGGAGGAATGCTGCCTTTGACCCCTAGAACACCATCCCTACTGTCAAACATGGAAGTGGAAACAGTATGCTTTGGGGGTGTTTTCCTGCTAAGGGGACTGGACAACTACACTGCATCAAAGGGACGATGGACAGCTGCATATACCGTCAAATCTTGGGTGAGAACCTCCTTCCCTCAGCCAGGGCATTGAAAATGGGTCATGGATGGGTATTCCAGCATGACAATGACATAAAAAAAAACACAGCCAAGGCAACAAAGGAGTGGCTCGAGAAGAAGCACATTAAGGTCCTGGAGTGGCCTAGCCCAGGGGTGTCCAAGTTTTTTTTTCAGTGGGCCACTTCTCCAGAAATGTGTGTGTGCGTGGGGCACATTCATTTTTCATTTAGAGAAAATTATATATGATTGTGTGAGTGCGATATTTATTGCTGTGGAGTCTGTGACACACTCACACAATGCACATTAATATGAACTTTTTATATATGTGTGTGTGAGTATGCTCACATTTAGATATAAAATTCACATTAATGTGCACTGTGTGAGTATATCACAGACTCCACAGCAATAAAACTCACTCTCACACGGCACATTACTGTATCACAATACAGGATAAAACTCAGTCAAAAAATCCCCACATTATGTATGCACAGTCACACTTATACACCTGTTCACAGCCACACTTACACCTGTTCACAGCCACACTTACACCTGTTCACAGCCACACTACACCTGTTCACAACCACACTTACACCTGTTCACAGCCACACTTACACCTGTTCACAGCCACACTTACACCTTTTTACAGCCACACATACACCTGTTTACAGCCACACGTACACGAATAGACACAGTCACCCTTACACACACGCCTATTCATACTCAGACACCCATTCATACTCAGACACCCCGACACCCATACACACACAGACACCCACTCACACTCAGAAACCCTTACGTTTATTCAGCCTGCGTGCTAAATAAATATTTCCACTAACTACTTTGAGTGCTGGGCAGTGGCGTCCCGAGGGGGGGGCGGGGCGGCGGCCCGCCCCGGGTGCCACTGACTAGGGGGGTGCCACCGGCACCCCCCGCGCTGCTTACCTTTTTTTTTTTTTTCTTTTTCAGGCGGCCGAATCCTCTGGATGCGGCCGCCGGGTGAAAAAAATAAAATAAAAAAAATATCACAGCGACCGGATGTGACGATACGATTTGGTAAGTGATGGGGGGGGGGGGGAGGAGTGTCACAATATTACTGGGCATCTGGCTGGCACTATATTACTGGGTTCTGGCTGGCACTATATTACTGGGTTCTGGCTGGCACTATATTACTGGGCTCTGGCTGGCACTATATTACTGGGCTCTGGCTGGCACAATATTACTGGGCATCTAGCTGGCACTATATTACTGGGCTCTGACTGGCACTATATTACTGGGCTCTGACTGTTACAATATTCCTGGTATCTGACTGGCACACTATTACTGGGCTCTGACTGGCACACTATTACTGGGCACTGACTGGCACAATATTCCTGGGCACTGACTGGCACAATATTACTGGGCATCTGACTGGCATAATATTCCTGGGCACTGACTGGCACAAAATTACTTGGCATCTGACTGGCATAATATTCATGGGCACTGACTGGCACAATATTACTGGGCATCTGACTGGCACAATATTCCTGGGCTCTGAGTGGCACACTATTACTGGGCACTGACTGGCACAATATTCCTGGGCACTGGCACACTATTACTGGGCACTGACTGGCACACTATTACTGGGCACTGACTGGCACACTATTACTGGGCACTGACTGGCACACTAATACTGGGCTCTGACTGACACTATATTACTGGGCTCTGACTAGCACAATAATACTGGCTCTGACTGGCACAATATTCCTGGTATCTGACTGGCACAATATTACTGGGTTCTGAGTGGCACACTATTACTGGGCACTGACTGGCACAATATTACTGGGCACTGACTGGCACACTATTACTGGGCACTGACTGGCACACTATTACTGGGCTCTGACTGGCACTATATTACTGGGCTCTGACTAGCACAATAATACTGGCTCTGACTGGCACAATATTCCTGGTATCTGACTGGCACAATATTACTGGGTTCTGAGTGGCACACTATTACTGGGCACTGACTGGCACAATATTCCTGGGCACTGGCACACTATAACTGGGCACTGACTGGCACACTATTACTGGGCACTGACTGGCACACTATTACTGGGCTCTGACTGGCACTATATTACTGGGCTCTGACTGGCACTATATTACTGGGCTCTGACTAACACAATAATACTGGCTCTGACTGGCACAATATTCCTGGTATCTGACTGGCACAATATTACTGGGTTCTGAGTGGCACACTATTACTGGGCTCTGACTGGCACATTACTGGGTTCTGAGTGGCACTAGATAACTGGGCTCTGACTGGCACACTATTACTGGGCTCTGAGTGGCACACTATTACTGGGCTCTGACTGGCACTATATTACGGGGTTCTGAGTGGCACTATATTACTGGGCTCTGAGTGGCACACTATTACTGGGCTCTGACTGGCACACTATTACTGGGCTCTGACTGGCACAATATTACTGGTATCTGACTGGCACAATATTACTGGTATCTGACTGGAACACTATTCCTGGTATCTATAATTGTACAATTTTCAAACATTGAAAAAATTGTGGGTGTTTTCTTGCATTTTTATTATGGGGGTGGGGGGGGGTGCCACACTCAGGGTCCGCCCCGGGTGCCAAATGCTCTAGGTACGCCCCTGGTGCTGGGTCCTAAGTATTTTGTTTTCTAGACACCCTTACAGACACAGACTGACCCCCATCCAGACACAGACACCCTCACACACACAGACACATTTCTTTTCTTTTTGCATGTGCCTTTTGTCCCCTACCTGCTCATTCACCTTTTATATGCTGGGAGGGGGATGGTTCAGGGACTCAATACACAGACACCATACACACTCTGACAGACACCCATACACACTCTGACAGACACCCATACACACTCTGACAGACACCCTTACACACAGAGACAGACACCCTTACACACAGAGACAAACACCCTTAAGTTTATTCAGCATGCGTGCTGAATAAATATTTCCACTAACTACTTTGAGTGCTGGGTCCTAAGTATTTTGTTTTCTAAACACCCTTACACACACACTCAGACAGACACCCATACAGACACCCTTACACACACACTCAGACAGACCCCATACAGACACAGACCCCCCCATACACACACAGACACCCTCACACACACACAGACACTTTTCTATTTGCATGTGCCTTTTGTCCCCCTCCGACTCAGTCACCTTTTATATGCAGGGAGGGGTATGGTTCAGGCACCAGGGACTCAATACACAGACACCCATACACACCCAGACACCCAGACACCCTCACACACCCAGACACCCTCACACATTTCTTAATTTTTTTTCCCATGTGCCAATTGTCCCCCTCCCTGCTCACTCACCTTTTAAATGCAGGGAGGGGGTGGTTCAGGCACCATCTTCTGAGCTCCAGAATGCCTCTGGAGCTCCAACGAGTGTCAGAGCGTGAGGGGCGGAGCAAGCGCCCCTCACGCTGCTCGCAAGGCACCAGGCACTCTTCATCTTCTGCGCAAGGGGGCTGAGCATGCACCCCTCGCGCTAACAAAATATGGACGCGTGCCACGGAGGTGCGGTTACCGCATCAATATCAGGCGGGCCGCACCTCCATCTCAGGCGGGCCGCATATTGGACGCCCCAGGCCTAGCCAGTCTCCAGACCTGAATCCCATGGAAAATCTGTGGAGGGAGCTGAAGGTTCAAGTTGCCAAACGTCAGCCTCTAAACCTTAATGACTTGGAGTGGATCTGCAAAGAGGAGTGGGACAATATCCCTCCTGAGATGTGTGCAAAGCTGGTGGCCAACTACAAGAAACGTTTGACCTCTGTGATTGCCAACAAGGGTCAAATACTTATTTCACTCATTGACATACAAATCAAATTATAACTTTTTTGACATGAGGTTTTCTGGATTTTTTTTTTACTCTGTCTCTCACTGTTAAAATACACCTACCATTAAAATTATAGACTGATAATTTCTTTGTTAGTGGGCAAACGTTCAAAATCAGCAGGCGATCAAATCCTTTTTTTCTTTACTGTAAATAACACACATGCATTCTACAGTTTGCTAGAGAGAATATAAAAGTTTTATTGTCCCAGAAAAACACAAGGTAGCTGTATACCCAGATATACAAAAACGACTAGATACTATAGTTATCATATGTGATACTTTGTTTGTTGAATTTTATTACTTGTTAAGGTCTATCCAAATGCTGGGGCATTGAGTGTTAGGTTCAGTCAAAGCAGAAAGCCTGACATTAGGAGTTAATTAAACATGTTGAACGTTTCGATTGAACGTTTAGACTGGGAACGATTGTTTTCTGGACTAAACACAGAAGACAAGTGGAATGCCTTTAAGCACACATTACAAAAGTACACATCCCAATATATACCTTTGGGAAACAAATGCAAAAGACACAAATCAAAACCAATGTGGCTTACCGGTAACGTGAAACAGGAAATACAAAACAAGAAAATGTCATTCAAACATTATAAAAACACGGGATCAGCATTATCATTTATAGAGTACAAAGAGGCCAACAAAGCCTGCAAAAAGGCAATTAAAATGGCTAAATTGGAAAATGAGAAAAGGGTTGCCAAGGAGAGTAAAACTAACCCCAAAATGTTTTATAAATATATAAATGGAAAAAAGCTAAAGAGGGAAAATGTTGGGCCCTTGTTATCCCAAATGGGAAATTTGGTAAGTGAGGACAGAGAGAAAGCAGACATTTTAAATACTTTTTTTTCTTCTGTTTACACTAAGGAAGAGCAGATGGACGAGCCCTTGCTACAGGAAGTTATGGGACATTCGCCGCAAACATGGGATTGGCTGACACAGGAAAAAGTGCTTAAGCAATTAAACTCTGTTAAGATAGACAAGGCCCCAGGACCAGATGGTATACACCCAAGGGTACTTAGAGAGTTAAGCATAATTCTGTCCAGACCACTATTCATGATCTTTAGGGATTCATTCAGTTCAGGTACAGTGCCAACAGACTGGCTAAAGGCGGATGTCATTCCAATATTTAAAAAGGGATCAAAATCTCTGCCAGGTAATTATAGGCCAGTGAGCTTGACATCTGTAGTGGGGAAACTATTTGAAGGATTGCTAAAGGTATACACTCAAGAATACATCTTGAACCAGAATATAATTAGTAAAAGTCAACATGGTTTTGTGAAAGACAGGTCTTGTCAAACAAACTTAATAACATTCTATGAAGAAGTCAGTAAAAATATAGATCTAGGTGTGGCAGTTGATGTGATCTATTTGGATTTTGCGAAAGCATTTGATACAGTTCCACACAAAAGGTTACTCTACAAATTGAGAGAAATAGGTTTGGGGGCAAATGTGTGTATGTGGATTGAAAATTGGCTAAAAGATAGAACACAAAGGGTTGTTGTAAATGGAAAATCCTCAAATTGGACAAGGGTATTAAGCAGAGTACCTCAGGGGTCTGTTTTGGGCCCTCTTCTTTTTAATTTGTTTATTAATGATCTGCCACATTGTGCTGAGAGCCATGTCTCAGTGTTTGCGGACGACACTAAATTAGGTAAGGCAATAAAGACTAATCTTGATGTTTTTTTCTTTACAGGAAGATTTGGACAGAGTGGGGGACTGGGCAGTAAAGTGGCAAATGAGGTTCAATATAGACAAATGTAAAGTTATGCATTATGGGAAAAATAATAACAAAGCAACATATACGTTAAATGGTTTTTCCCTGGGAAAAACTACTAATGAAAAGGATTTAGGAATAATTATAGACAACAAACTTGGCAACAGTGCCCAATGCCAGTCAGCAGCTGCAAGGGCCAATAAGATATTGGCATGTATAAAACAAGGTATAGATTCACGGGAGGAGGATATCATCTTGCCTCTTTACAAATCAATGGTAAGACCTCACCTTGAATATGCAGTACAGTTCTGGGCACCAGTCCTTAAAAAGGATATTAAGGAACTAGAAAAAGTGCAAAGGAGAGCTACAAAATTAATAAGGGGTTTGGAGGATCTTAGTTATGAAGAGAGACTGAAAACAAAAATTGAATTTATATACGTTAGAAAAAAGGCGTCTCAGAGGGGATATGATAACATTATATAAATATGTGCAGGGCCAATATAAAGAGCTCTCCAGTGACCTGTTCATTAACAGAAAGGTACAAAGAACAAGAGGTCACCCCCTCAGACTGGAAGAGCAAAGATTTCATAGACAGCAAAGGAAGGGGTTCTTTACGGTTAGGACAATAAAGTTATGGAACTCCCTGCCAAGAGAGGTAGTGCTACCAACCATAATAGATGCATTTAAAAATGGTTTGGATGTTTTTTTAGGAAAGCAGAACATACAGGGCTATTAATAATAGAATAAGCATTAATAAAAGAGCTTATTGATCCAAGAAAAATCTGATTGCCTCTTGGAGTCAAGAAGGAATTTTTTCCCCCAGGAGGCAGAATTCAAAATAGCTTCCTTAGGGGTTTTTGCCTTCTTTTGGATCAAAAGCTGTAATGATAGGTAGAAGGGTTGAACTTGATGGACTTGTGTCTTTTTTCAACCTAAATTACTATGTTACTATGTTAATATGTTCATGATATGCATATTACAATGTTAATTAATATATACTTTACCCATTGAAAATGGTAGGTTATTCTCAAGTTGGAGTGATAATTAAGTAAAAACACTTTAAATAACCTTTCTTGATATTTTTTTGACAAAATGATTACATGCTTCTAATGGTAACTGGGTAATTTTCCAAATTATGACTTTTGTAATTTAACCCCTTAGTGACATGACTTTTTTGGCTTGTCCGACGCTTGGTGACATGGGCTGTTTTAACATTGCTGAGGTGTTTGTGTTTTGCTGTAATTTATTTCTGTCTCATTTAGTGTACCCACACAAACTATATATCGTTTTTATCGTCATAAGAAGGGCTTTCTTTTAATACCATTATTTTGATAATAGCATATAATTTGATCTAAAAAAAAATAATAAAATATGGCAAAAAAAATGAAAAAAAGAATTTTTTTTATGACTTTTATTAGAAAAATCGTATACTCATGTACAAGAGACAACAAAAAAAAACACTTCTAAATAGTTTCTAATATATGTCCTGAGTTCTTTAAAAAATAGGAGGGTCTGGAAGGACTGGGGACGGTGGCCTCGAGGGGGGAGGCAACAGAAAATATTAAATTAATGATTAGAATGGGGACCATAAATGCACAGGGATTAAATTAATCGTACAAGAGATCACTCTTGCTCCACCATCTAGGTAAGGAACGCATTGACATCTGCTTCATACAGGAGACTCACTGGAGAACATTAGATGCAGTACAATTTAAATCACAAAAATATCCGCAGTGTATAACAGCCTCTATGCACATGCAAAAAAAGAGCGATTGATTTAAAAATTAAACACGTCGAAACTGACCCAGACGGAAGATACATTATCCTGGTTTCAGAGATAAATGGCAATTTAATAACACTGATAAATGTTTATGCGCCAAATAGCTCACCAGTGAGATTTCTTAAAAAACTGACATCAAAAATCCAGAGGGTAAAACAGGGCTCAGTAGTGTGGATGGGCGACTTTAATTGTGTTCCGGACCCACATATAGACAAACTTACTCATTCAGGCAAAATAAATAACAGAAGCGTCTTTTCGCAGGCCCATAGACTTCAATTAATGCTAGAAGAGAACCAGCTATATGATATATGGAGAATCTTGCATACAGACGAAAGAGATTATACCTGTTTCTCCAAGTCACATTGTGCGTACTCTCGCATTGACTTGATAGTTGGGGATATTTCCTTTTTGTCACATGTCAATAAATCTAAGATCCACGAAATAACGTGGTCAGACCACAATATGGTAACTGTGGACATAAAGGAATCATTTGTGAAATTCCGGGCGGATTGGAGACTAAATGAAAATCTCCTAAAAAGAACTGAGGATATTGAATATATAAAGACCACTACGGATCAATATTTTAGAGAAAATAACAACGGGGAGGTCCACCCCACTACACTGTGTTGCGCCTACAAGGCAGTAATTCGAGGACATTTTATAAAGTTAGGGGCCAGAGATAAGAGGAACCAAGGTCTGAGATTATCAGATCTCTATATTAAATTATCTCAGTATAAAAATATCAACAAACAAACACCCTCCAGACAAACTACAGATAAAATTACAGAAATAAAAGAAATAATAAACAAGGCACTTTTAGACAAAGTAAATAGAAACTTAACGGCATTAAAAACAAAATGGTACTATAAGGGAAATAAGGCAGATCAGCTGCTAACAAATCAGTTAAAACAGAAGAGAATAGGGAAAAATATAACTCAAATAATATACAAAGGTAAAAAATGTTTGGCTCCATTGGAAATCGGCCAGGCATTTAATGATTTCTATAAAAATATTTACAATCTCCAAGAAAATAGTTCAGAGAAGGACATAGATCAATACTTCGAGAATAGAGTCTTCCCCAAATCAACACAAGAAATATTATCCATACTGAACTCACCCATCACCGAAAAGGAGGTATGGGAAAGAATTAAAAAAATCAAGACCAAAAAAGCTCCTGGGCCTGATGGGTTTGACGCGAGATTCTATAGAACTTTTTCAGATACTTTGTCACCAAGACTAACCATCTTATTTAATGATTTTATAGAAAAAAGTACTATACCAGAGGAGATCCTAAAAGGTAATATAGTACCAATCCTAAAACCGGGGAAAGCCCCAGAGGAGATTACGAACTACCGTCCCATCTCACTATTAAATACAGAAGCAAAAATGTATGCGCTATATTGGCAGAAAGATTAAAGGAGGTGATTCCAACCCTCCTTCACCATAATCAGGTCGGGTTTATACCCTGCAGATCCTCTGTGAATCATATAAGGAGCTTGGCAGACATGATGGAGGAGTCGAACAACAGGGGGGGCCCCCAGCTGATCTTGTCCCTGAACGCAGAAAAAGCGTTCGACAGGCTCAGCTGGGGGTATATGAGAAGGCCTTCGGTTTGACAGGAAGGATACACCAGGCAATAATGGCCCTATATTCAAATCCGAAGGGGAGAGTAATAGGCTCAGGAGTGAAATCAGAGTGGTTCGGTTTGGCTAATGGCACCCGACAAGGATGCCCCCTCTCCCCAATTCTCTACGTTCTCTCATTGGAGCCTCTGGCGACAGAGATAAGATCTTCTAATGAAGTAGTGGGATGTGGAAAGGGGGGGAAACAAAAAATAAAACTGTATGCAGACGACATACTAATTACAATAGAAAAACCAAAGGAATCACTTAAGCCTTTAATGGCAATTATACAAAACTGTAGCCATCTCTCTAACTACAAATTGAATCTAAGTAAAACCCTAGCTATGGGAACAAATATGGGACCCCAAGAACAAAAAGAGATAGAGAAATATGGGTTTAGTTGGGACAAAGATCATTTTAAATACCTGGGCATCCGAATCAACACAGATCCCCTCACATGGATGGAGATTAATCTCCTCCCCCTCATAAAAGAGACAAATCTTTCATTGAAAAAATGGAGGAACTTAAGTGCATCTTGGTGGGGGAGGATTACAATAATAAAATCATATATATTACCTAAATATATTTATCTATTCAGAATGATCCCATACAGAGTACCACCTAGCTGGCTCGCATTAGTTCAAGCAGCATTCAACAAATTTATATGGGCTACAAAAAAACCCAGACTAAGCCTAAAATTAATGTAAAAAAAAAAAGAAAGAAGGAGGGCTCGGAGTACCAGTCATAAAAGATTACGCAGACGCATCCCTTATCATACAGGCCACTATATCCCAAAAACCAGAAGCTAGACAAGAGGATTGGTATGAAACGGACTTGCAAAAAGTTGCAGGAGCCAAAGATCTACTCCCCATTTTTTGGTTAACAAAAAAAAATGCAGCCAGATTAAAGGACATTCCAGTTAACAGTGCTTTCTCCCACATCGTTAAAAACTGGTACGAATTTAAATCTAAAACAGGAATGGGAGAAAAAGTAAATGAATGCCTACCATTAACGTTGATTGAAAATAAAATAGAAAACATAAAATTAGAAACCTGGGAAAAAAAAGGAATACTCAAGATGGGAGATTTGATCCAAGATTCCCAGATTAAAACATTCACAACGTTACAAGAACAATATGGTCTAGCAAGTAACGAATGCTTCAGATATTTGAGGGTCAAGAGTTTTTTGGTACAAGATCTACAGCATAAACAACCTAGTAACACAAAAAAACTTATTGACCAGCTGTTGGGGAAGAAGGATTATAAACATTTAATCTCAATCATACTAGATATAATACGCCTCAGTACAGATAATATTAACCCACCTGCCATCAAAAAATGGGAAAAAGACTTACAAAATACTATAGAGATCGATGAGTGGAACAAGGCTTTAAACTTAACATACGTAAACATCCACTGCCTGAATCTAAATGAAAATCAATATAAAGTGATGAATAGATGGTACTTAACATCTGTCAGGTTAGCAAAAATGTACCCCGATACATCACGGTTGTGCTGGAGATGCGGAAGATGGAGTGGAGACATGCTACATATATGGTGGGAATTACCAAAAATTAAACCAACCTGGGACACTTTATCTGAGAAAGTACTAAAACTATGCCGAAAGGAATGGACCCTAACCCCAGAGCGTGCCTTACTACATCTCAACTTTCCAGTCACACATAGACAGAATATACCACTCCTGGTACATCTGTTGACAGCAACCAAATTTTTGATTGCAAACAAAGTGGAAAACACCAGACACCATAAAATGGGAGATGATTAAGCCACAATTAATACACCAATGTCAGATGGAAAGGGGAATAAACTACCAATATGGGGGAAACAAACATAAAGCCCGATACTGGGATAACTGGGGGGGAAAAAATTCAGAACGGGGAACTTGACAGGTAATTTCCCCTCTGTGCAATAGGTCAAATATTCAGCCACCCCCCCGGGGTTACACCGAGCCAGCCTAATCCAGACCTTCAATGACTATAAGAGAAATTGAGTCCACTGTAAGTTATGGTTAAATAGACAGCCAATTGTACAATTTCGGCTGTGTCAGAAGTTTATTTAAAAATAACATGTATGTAATAATTTATATATTTGTATGTCTTTTATATTTTGACAATAAAAGAAAAAAAGAAAAAAGAAAAAATAAATATATGTCCTGAGTTCAGAAATAGCCCATGTTTTATGTGTTTGTGCTTTTTTATTCATTTTACAGGGCCAGAACTATAAGTAGTGCAAAGCTATTTTAAAATCCTTTTTTCCCAAATTAGCGAGAGTGACATTGTAACACTGATATCTGTACTAAATCCATGAATGACCCCCAACATGTACATATTTTTTAAAACTAGACCACTCATGGCATTTAACTTGGGGTATTTTGGCACATTTCATGTAGCCATTTTACCACCAATCTTTGCCAAAGTTTGCAGCAAAAAATTTTTTTTTACATTTTTCACATAGATTGCAATTTAGGTAAACATTAACTTAAAATGTGAAGCGGTATTTCCAAATAACACCTCAAAATGTGTTAAGCAACATCTCCTGAGTACAGGGATACCACCCATGCATAGGTTTGTTGGTTTGTTTTGGGACTAAAAGGCCACATTTGGGAGGTGCGCTTTTTGGTTTTTCAACTTGGAATTTTGACATGCAGAAAACCTGCGCCCATGTTCCATTTGGGACATTTGTGAAGCCAGAATGTGTATTTTACCCCACAAAACCATACATTTTAGCAAACAAGACACCCTAGGGTATTTCAAATGGTAGTATTTTAACACTTTCCATGCCCTTATTCTACCACCAGCCTTTGTCAAATTTTAGGTTAGTAATTTTTTAATGTTTTGTTTCCACATACATTGTACTTCGAGCATGAATTCACAGATCCTGTTATGTGTCAGTGCAAAACAACACCTCAATATGTGTTCAGCAACATCTCCTGAGTACAGGGATACCACCCATGCATAGGTTTGTTTGGTTGTTTGGGGGCTAAAAGGCCACATTTAGGGGGGGGTGCATTTCCAACTTGGAATTTTGACATGTAGTCAGCCTGCGCCCATGTTTCATTTGGGACACTTTTGAAGCCTGTCAAAGTATTTTACCCCATCAAACCATATATTTTGGAAAACTAGACATCCTAGGGTATTTAAAATTGTGGTATTTTAATACTGTATATGTACTAATTCTACCACCAGCCTTTGTAAAAGTTTGTGGTAGTAATTTTTTAATGTTTTGTTTCCACATACATTGTACTTCGAGCATGAATTCACAGATCCTGTTATGTGTCAGTGCAAAACAACACCTCAATATGTGTTCAGCAACATCTCCTGAGTACAGGGATACCACCCATGCATAGGTTTGTTTGGTTGTTTGGGGGCTAAAAGGCCACATTTAGGGGGGGGTGCATTTCCAACCTGGAATTTTGAAATGTAGTCATCCTGCGCCCATGTTCCATTTGGAACATGTTTGAAGCCGTCCAATGAATTTTACCCCTTCAAACCATATATTTTTGGAAAATAGACATCCTAAGGTATTTCAAATGGTGGTATTTTAATACTGTATATGTACTAATTCTACCACCAGCCTTTGTAAAAGTTTGTGGTAGTACTTTTTTGGGAGTTTTTTTTCCACATGCATTGTACTTCAGGCATGAATTCACAGATTCTGGTATATGTCACTGCCAAACAACAACCCAATATGTGTTCAGCAACATCTCCCGAGTACAGGGATAGCACCCATGCATAGGTTTGTTGGTTTGTTTTTTGGCTAGAAGGCAACATTTGTGAGATGCGCATCTCAAAATTCCAACTTGGAATTTTGACATGTAGTCAACCTGCGTCCGTGTCCTATATGGGATATATCTTTGAAGCCAGCCAATGTAATTTACCCACACCAAACCATATATTTTTGAACGGTAGACACTCATCACTCCTTGTGGCAAGGGCTCAGCAGCCACCGATACATCACTAGATGATGTATCAGAAAGCTGACCAGGGTCAAAATCGAACCCTGAGTCCGCGGCCTTAGAATCAGTGCGTAAGTAGTGATCTCGAGCAAAGAAGGGGTTAATAGCTCTTAGAAGAGCCTATCTAGTACTGTAATACATTACAGTACAAAGAAATTAATGCATAAAACAGCGCAGACAGCAAAACATACTGTTGCTGTGCAAGATTACTGCTTATACAGTGATGAATGGCAGGGAAGGGGTTAATACACAGTAAAAGACTTTCATAAAACCTGACAATTTTATAAAATGTTATTTTATATCACTAATACTAATCTGTCTCTTTCCGTCACAAAAATGTAAGTGAGGAGAGGGAGGCAGATCAATATTTGTGAATACTGATCCGACCAATTTTGATCTGACCAGGGTGATTGGTGAGCTTAATTGAGCAATCACCAAACCGCCTTTGCGGAGAAAAAATAAATCTCAAATATTTGTACTTTACACCTAATCCCCTGGCGCGTATGTGTAAAAAAAAAATTAAAAAAAATATGCAGACAGATAAAAATTGCTTTGGCGTCAATATCATTGCGTAAGCAGTGATCGACGGCAAAGAAGGGGTTAATAACTCTTAGAAGAGCCTTTGTAGTACTGTAATAAATTACAGTACAAAAAAAATGTAACCCCTAAAAAATGCACAAAAAGCACAAATGAATGCGCTGATGTGAACGATCACTGCTTACGCAAGAACAGTGGCAGGGAAGGGGTTAAATGCATGGAATTGCTTTTATACATTTTTTTTTTGTTTTATTATTCATGTGTTGTGTATTTATAATAATTTTTTTACTTTTACAACTTTGATCTGTTTCTCTCCCTCACTAAAAAAAATGTGAGGAGAGGGAGGCAGATCATAACTGGTCAGATCAATGTAGGGTTAATATTGATCTGACCAGGCAGTGGGGGTGCTCATCAGAGCATCCCCACTGCTTGTCAGTGTGCCTGGCAGTCACTGATTGCCTCTGTGAAGAGGCAATCGTGTGGCAGCCAGAGAGCACAGGAAGCAGGTACTTCCTGCCTCCTGTGCTCTTGCCCTTAGAAGGGTAGCGCCATCTTGGTCACACAGTGACCAAGATCGTGCATTTTTTTTTTTGTGTTACTGATTGCCTCGACTTGCGAGGCAATCAGAAACACTTACTGAGCATAGGAAGCGAAACATCCTATGCTCGTTTTTGTAATGCCCGCGTTTTAAAGCCGCTGAGCCTTTAAAACCGGCATTTCAATCGCTCTCCGGGGCGATCGAAATGCCGACGGGAATTTTTTTCAGTATTGTACGATGCTTCCATACGGAAGCATCGTTACAATACCATTAGAGCACTGAAAAACTCCGCTTTCAGTGCTCGTTTTGACACAGGACGGACTAGGTCCGTCCTGTGTCACTAACGCCTCGGCACACAGGACGGACCTAGTCCGTCCTGTGTTGCCAAGGGATTAATAAAGTGCAGTTTTCTACAACAGTTTAAAAAAATGCTTTCCAAAGAGAACCTGTATTTATTTAATTAGGTTTACAACTCTTTGCGTACAACAATGAAGACGAGGGTTCAATTATACTGGTCATGGCAATAAAACCGAGGCTGCCTGTACAACTTGTGATATCATCGCCTGCTTAGCAAAATATATCATGAAAGTAAAGACGGCACTGGTCTGAAAGTGACATGTTAATCAGACCACAGTATCTTTGTGTTCTCTGGGCAGAGCAGAAGAGAATAAGTCACAAGAAAAGACACATTCTGGGCTTTTGGGTGTTACCAATGACTTAGGGTTATGTTAAGCGATGATGCAAACCCCTCCAACTTGCTCTTATTACTCAAGATAAATAAGTTATTTGTCTCCAATATAAATGATTTAAATGACAAAGCATTACTAAAGAATTCAGAATGAATGAAAAGACCAGTCATGCATTTTATATATGGAATATATAATTTCCAAAATCTGAAAAAAATACAAAAAAGCAAATTGAAATCTATCTGCGTATTATAATAATGTGCTTAAAAAAGAGGACCGCGAATATAGTATTCTCTGTATATAAAGATAAGTGGGACCAAGAGGTGAAATACAATCTATAGTGGTAACACTGTAATGAAATTCAACACTGCTTGGCATGTGAATAAGGCTACCCTGACGTACTAATAGATCTGAAATTTCATTATGGAGTACATGGGCCAATTGGCTCCTTTCTATTGGCACAATACATGTTTCCATAGCACACAATAGAGAGAATCACACTGCTTTATGTGTACCAGATAAACAATGTTTTCAATTCAAATCACCCTTATACTGTGTTACCCAGGAACAGGCATATGAGGGTAACAGGCATAGAATCAAAAAAGAAAAATTCAAAGATTTGACACAATAACCCATAAAACTTGTAGTTGCTCTCATAGCTTAGAGGACACCATAACAATTATAATTAAACAGATAAGTGACAAATCCATGTTAAATAGCCATATACAAACATCTTAATGTAAATTAAAAATAGCTCACTAAAAATAGTATTCATTATATGACAAGAGTATTTATATTTTTAGGGCAATAGAATGTAATTTCACTGCAATGTTAAAGCACCGGTATTGCGATAAGGAAACGGTGTTTCAAATAAAACACTGTTATTTCCTATTTCCCTGGTAAAAGTAAGCTAGGGGGTGTAATAGCCACTCCCAGTCCCCTAGCATGCCCTCCCCAATTAGATTAGATTATATCTTTTATTTATTAGTTAATTATTTTTGAATGCTCTGCATGATTTTTAGAAATGTATAAAGTTATGCTGTAAAAAAAAAAAAAAAGCATATACGTGTGAATTTTATAGTTTACGTTTGTAAAGTTCAACTGTATCCCAAAGACAATACACTGTAAGTCATGGACGTCCAACATGCGGACCGCGGGGCAAATGCGGCCCGCTGGACATCGAGGTGCGGCCCACGTGCGATATGCAGCGGTGACTGGACCTTGAACCGCATGTGTAAATTAACCCGTGTCTGGCAAATTAACCTTCAGCAATGCAGTGCACATGGGGTCTGCATGTGTAAGTGTGTGTGTAAGTCTGTCTTTGTATGTATTTGTGTGCGGGTGTGTAAGTGTGACTGGGAAAGGGGATGTAGGTGTTGTATTGCTGTGGAGCCTGTGATACTCACATTGCACATTTCTGTGACAAATGTATTAAGTATCCTTTATCCGGAGATCCAAAACCCCAATTTTTTTTTTGTTTGACCCTTCCGGTCGCTGTGAAGCCAGCGCTCATGGGAAATGTAATTCCCAGAGCACTGCGATGCGAAGGAGTGCCTACACGCACCTCGGCAGCACCGCAGAGCAGGTAAGTTCACCAGCTCCACAGCTGGAAATGATCTCTATTACTTAAGTACAATATGAGCAAGTTGCTCACATTGAATGTAGGTAATGTAGATCAATTTCAGGCTGGTGCTGCCGAAATGATCAATCATCCGTAAGTATGCATTCTCTGAAATGCTGCCAGTCCCGAGTATTTCAGATAAGGGATACTCAACCTGTATACACACATACATACATACACACACACTCATATATATATTTTCCCGGAAATGAAAATGAATGTGGCCCACGCACAAGTAAATTTCTGCAGAAAAAACTTGGACACCCCTGTTGTAAGTAATACAGGGGGACCATCACTTCTTATTCCGGAACTCAGTATGGTTGCAGGTCATTAGCAAGTATATATCACCTTCTAACAATATAATATAATCTATTGACTCTTTGAATTCCCTTAATACTATAATCATTCTTCTAATCCAGAGTTGACAGTTTGTGTATTTCTCAGGCTATGACTCTCTTCACTTTCATTCTTCTGAACATTTTCATGTGTGATCACATTCTCATACACCGTTACTTCAATGTCTCTTACAATTGTATGCTGAAACAAAGCCCTGGATGTTACCAGGGAAGCAGAAAACTGTTGGCGCTAAGGTGGAGTGCTTCGCCCTTCAAACACTGTTCCCCAGGAGTTGTGCCCCAAGGTACTAGCGGCTGTGGGTCTTGTGATGATCAACCAGGAGCCACAAGAAACCCACAGTCTGAAGGTAGAATAGTCAAAAACAAGCCAGAGGTCAGAACACAGGAGAGATGGAGGTTGTCACACGTCAGAAACAGAGTCGAAGTCAGGAAACCAGAAAACAGAAGCATAGGAAAACAAGCCTGGTCACAACATGCAGCAGGAGTAGCGCAGTATAAACAGGTGTAAGGCACTTAGTATAAGATCATCCAAGGGCCATGCTAGCTGGACTTAAATAGACTGTGTCACCAGTGAGATCCTTAGCAATTAGAGATTAGTGCTGGCCAGTAGTGGGTGGGCCTGGACAGACTATGTCATCCTTCTGAATTATTCACACTGTCATTCCCCTAAACAATCGAATTCACATTGTCATTCACAAATGCTTTTCTCCCTTCCTACTTACACACCTCTATGAGCAACAGTCGCGGAACTCACTCAAAGAAGCAACAGATTCTCTACATGATCTCTCCCAAGACTTTGTTTTTCGGACAAAGACTATGAAATATCTTTTGAATGGAACATTTGCAGAATACCATTTTAAAAATTGTGCAATACAGGGAGAAATGACATTATATCTAAAAAAAAAACACTTTTGGGATTTAGTTCCTCTTTAATTCCCTGCAATGAGACAAGAGCTGACATTTCTCTCTCTCTCATCATGTAGACATCATTGTGCTTTTTGGTCAATCTTACTCTTAAAATCATCTTTATATGTATCAATATGCTAATGTTAACTAGGTTTTTACATGTACGTATTACTGGAGAAGTGTGATGTTACTAGGTCCAGGACTGACTGCTACCAATGTAAAATATGACATTGGACCAGGGGATCCTACCTCTTGCCAGGCACCCTTACCAGGTGGTCCACAGAAGTAGTCAGGCAGAACACCCTGGTAGGGATGAAAGCAGGAAAGTGCAAAAGCAGAAGAGGTAATCAAATAACAACTGGGTAACTAGGATATACATGAACCAAGGCTATGGAACACTGGAGCACTGTGGAAACAGGCTGTGGGGTGTTTATAGTGCTGAAGGTCTCTATTCATCCCCTCTGCTGGACAAGTCGTTCACTGTATTGGTTCCCAGAGATATGTACTTCTATAGCACATACCTCTCAGTCTCTTCTCCATGAAGATTACCATGTGATTTAATGAACAGGCTTGGTTGGCACAGCTAGAAGATGTCATCCTTAGGAGAATTATGTTTTGGGGGGCACAGGTAATGGCTAGAGGGGCATGAGAGATAATCAGTAGTAATTGCAGAAAATGAATCATATTTCAAAGGAGGATTTGTTGATGATCCTATTAACTGTTCTGCAAGGTTAGTTGCAATTTGTTTTATTTTACTTCCTCCCATGTAAGTAGTACATGTTTGTTATTCTGTTTTCTATGTATTCATTCTAACAAATGATTATACTGTTATTAAGTAATGACATTGTGAAAGTAAAATTATGGTTTTGATATGAACACAATACAATTGGTTGCCTAAGTATAAGTTACAAAATAATTGCTTGCGTTATTATCAAAATTTAAAAACATTTCATATTGGTCTTTTTATGAAAAAAAATATATAGTTTTATCTATAAAACCAGTGTTTACAGTTTCACTGGCAATCATTTGAAAGCCACATAATCATTAATGCTGCTGCCAAATATCCAACTGTTCAGTTTCTTTTATATCTTTAAAAAAAACATGCATTGATCACTAAAGTAAACTTTTCAATGGGGTACAGTGTAAAAAGCTGTTTTAAAGATTCACAAGAAAAAAAGTCATTTCAGTTCATCACTGGCTTGTAAGATAAAACACAAGCTCAGCATTCACCCTTGGAAGGCTCTCTTACACAAAATCTATAAAATAGTTCAGTGGATAAATCAATAATACTAAGAAAACATATAAATTATATCAATTAGAGGTGGAATACAATAAAAGTTTGTAGGCTTAATTATCAGACAACTATCTTTCTGTACTTTTTTTCATTTAAATCTACATTTCTTACCTTTTTTAACTTTGGTGTTAAAATTCTTAAAATAATTTTAAAATATAAAACTGTTTTAAATCTGGATTTTAAAAAGGAGATTTTTAATGCTAACATTCTAATAAGTGAAAAATTGTTGAAACTTCTTAATTCAACGGAACTCAGATAACTGTCACTCAAATTGAAGATGTATTTGTTTGCTACTGGATTTGTTTCTGCCTTGTCTGTACCTCTTTTTCCATGTAACTTTTTCTTTTTGTCATAGTGCAGTGGTTGCTGGAGCTTGAAATAGTATGCCATTTTGTGCTGTGCCATCCTGTTTCCAGATTGATGCTAAAATGGAGGAAATAGAGGTCTGGTGGAGGAAAAGTGATTGGACAGATCATGGATAAGTGGTACTTCAATTGTCTGATGGAGATGGGATTGCGATGGAGGAAGTGGTGTAATAGAGGGAAAGGGGCAGCTAGTAATATAGAGGCTGGTGAAGGAAGCTGATTAAAACTAGTGGTCAGTGATGGAGGAGTGAAAATACTAATAAAGTAGGATGGAAAGAAAATAAGTGAATTGAGTGTTATGACTATTGGAGGAAGTTGGAAACTGAAATAGATATACTGGAGGAAAGGGAATGAATTGAGAATGAATTGAGAAGAACAAAAGAAGATCAGATTGATGGAGAAAGCCCCTAATGAGGGAACAGGAGACTAATGGAGGCTATGATGAAGTAACGAAGGCAAAATGGCTGATTGCTTATGATATTGAATTAATACTGAGCTCCATGATTACTGATGGCAGCTGTAATGATGTTGTTCTGCAACTAGAATCAGAAGGCCCAAATCCTGTTATCTAGACACACACAAAAAGCCTGTTAGGATGCTTTGGTAATTTATATAAAATGTAGTTGAATGGTGAGGGAAAAGGTTTATGGTCATAAAATCCACTAACTTAAAATAAAATAAATAAATAAAAATAAAATACATTTGTGAAAACCAAGTTAAGATTTCAACATATAGACTGTGTATGTGTGTGTATGTGTGATACAGACTGTGTGTGTGTGTATGTGTGATAGATACAGTGTGCATGTGTGATAAAGATGTGTATGTGTGATAGTGACAATGTATGTGTGTGTGCATGTGTGATAGAGACAGTGTGTATGTGTGGGGGAGAGACAGTGTGTGTGTGATTGGGAGAGACAATGTGTGTGACAGAGATCTACTGGGCTCTAGCGCCAGATCATTCTTTATGTTTTAACTATGGCTCTAATCTGTGACACCACAGAGCCCTTTCTTTATTTATTATCTGGGGAGGAAGTAGGAAGACAAAAAATGGTTTAATTTTAACTATACCCGTTTCGTGTTTTTCCACAGCACTGATCTTTTCAATACCAGAATTAGACAAACATAATTTTTTTTCTGTTCTTTTTCTTGCTGTTTTCCTGTGTCAGCTTCAATTTGCACAAGATCTGTAATCCTTCAATATCATTATCTTTATTTATGCGGCTCATAATAATAATCTTCTATGTCTCTAAAACACTCACCAACACTGAAACTCAATGTCCCTAAATAATATTATAATGTGCTCCGATTACAATGCAATCCTCATTTTGCGTTTCAAAGCTAAAGTGGTACACTGTAATTTCTCCATGAAGCTTAATCATTCATTTATATAACAAAAGAAAATCCTTCTGAAAACTGGTTCAGTTTGTAGAGTAGTTATTGAAGCATAATTTCTCCTGTTATTTTCTTGATAAATTGTAAAAACACACACACACAAAATTGTAAAAACGCATAAATACATGGCCATTATCTACTCTTATTGTGCCATGGGGTTTTCATATAGCACTGTGACTCTGTTGACCCTTACCTGGATGTGAAAGGCTGCATGAGGCCCAGTAATGTTAGGAGTGAATTTCAGTCTGCTGTGACTTTTTTTCTTTCAAACACAAGTTTTCAATTTTAAATAACACATACTTTTTCTAAATGTTTTAATTACTTAGGTATTCTGTGAATATCTAGTAAATGTGTTTAAGCAAACTGTATATCTGCAATCTAAAGTGCAAATGTTTTATTCGGATTATTATTTTTGTATTTGTATGGTCCGTCTGATGACATTCAAGGCAAGGTTATTACAGAGATAAGGATTTGAATTAGGTTTGCTATGCAACTGACAAAGATCTCCTGTTATCTTGTATAGGGCAGACAGAATTATTTTTTATATGTCCATGTACCATACAGACTACTATACCTGAATAGTGGAGAAGTCTGACAATCTTTAGGAAATACATAGCTAAAGTTCATGTAAGCATATAAAAATATTAACAGTCTGCGCTCAATAAGGTCTCAAGATCCACTTTTGGGCACTTATAACTTTTACATGGTGCCCTCCAGTACATAAAAGAAATGTAATTATTTAGAGTGATACCACACATAAAAGTGTTGTGAAGTTAAAAAAAATATTTGGATGTCTTACAGACCTATGATTATATATGTTTATTACCCGGCAGCCCACCAGAAACAAATGAAATGTTGAAAAATCTGTAATAGCTGAAAACAGAATACAAAAAGCCCTTCCGCAGTAGGAAGAAAACCAAAAAGTGGAAAGTCACCTGACGCATTCTGTGCCTGTATGGCAGGAGAGCAATCACCAGCTGCCTGTTACTTGTTTCTGAGCCCCAACTTTTCCCCTCTCTGGGGGTTGTGGAGGTGGGAGAAGCAAATACCAGTTTCTTCCTCCCTTCCGTGGTTATTAGAGGCCCGTGCTTTTTTGGCTTAGTGTATAGGGTGGTGAGATTATTCACACAGCCACTGAACTTTGCTGGAATTGCACAATAGTTAATTGGGGAGTTTCCCAGGGATCATAGGTTTTGACTAGTTTTGCTCAAAACCAGCGATTGTAGGAATGACCAAGATACAAAAGCTTTACTTTACCATTACACTAGAGTAATGTACTCTGATAAAATGTGCCACTGAATCGACTGGTGCTCATTTTTACATTATTACAGATTTTACCACTAATAATTTAGTCAACACTTCATCTTTAACAGCTTCAGGAAACTAAGTGGGTTCTTAGTTCCCCTTTGTGACACTAACTATACCTTTTTTGAAAAAAGAGCCAGTACCAGCTCTACTCGCAGCCTTTGAAAATCTGGAGGGCAGGTGCTCCTAATCGTGAGTGAGGACGAGATAAAATGGATTAAAAAAAAAAGGGGTAAGTGCACTCCACTCTCCGGATTCAATGCAAAAAGGGTGCTTTATTCAATATGTAGCAAACAGGGAAAAAATAGATGGACAAAAATAAACTGGGGTAAGGGAGGACGACCTGACGCGTTTAGTCATAGGTCTAACTATACCTTGCCCTTCCTACTGTTGCTTAAAGCATAAAAAGGTGTGTAAGTGCACCAAATTAATATTTTCTGTGGAAATGTTTTCTAAAGCCCCTAACATAAGCAAGCAACCCATAAAATGCCAACAAGATTTAAAATTGATATTATACTAAAAAGTAAAGTTTAATATTTTGAAACATCTAGGATTATTTTAAATGTGTAACAGTATATTTTCTTTTTTTTCCATAGGCTTTGCATATAGCATTCAGTGTAAACATAACTGCAGAAGTAGCAGGTGGCAGATGAGCCTGAAAGATCACATTCACTCCTACAACATCGACCTTGTCATTTAGTTAGATAAATATTTAAAGCCATCTGTCCACAAGCAATGCTTTGTTTTATAAAATCAGAAGTAAGAGTTCCTAATAATTAAACATTCACTATTTGCTGAGAAGAAAAATTAAAATGTTGCTAATTTACAAGTGCAGGTAGAAGCTCTTAGTTGAAGTTCTTAGGTTTTGTAGCTACATTTTCATTCTCATCTGCTACATACAGAGCTGGAGAACCAAATGTATCTACTTATTCATGTGCACCTAGCACCTGTTATGTTCACCTACATGGAAATGATGCTGAAAGGGGCACTGAAGTGTATTTTAATATATATAACGGATATGTATAAGATGTTTATTGCATTCTGTCATCCCTGTTTTTTGTAACTCAAATAGATGTACCTTTGCATGTCTGAGTATCCATAATAATAATAAAAATTACCTTTCCTCCATGTAATTGCAGTCTTTTAAAATTCTTAGCATACAGCATACATTGGAGATATGTTTTGACATGCCAAGGGTTGCCAGATAATCCAATTTTTTTCTTGGACACATTTGACTTTTACATGCTGCCTAGTAGTGTGTAGAATTCATTTGTGTCTAGAAAGAAATTGTTAATTATTCAAGGTAATTCCTATAGGATTACCTCTTTTATTAATTCTATAAGTGTATGCAGACTCAGTGTACATTTACAATGCCACTAACATGCATTGGATCTATTCATTAAAAAGTGAACTGCTATGGATGGGCAAGAGACAGTTACCCTTTTGAAAACCCTGCAATTGCCTTGTATAATTGACTAAATATGTACCCCATTCTCGAGGAAGTGAACATGTACAACGGGACTTCAGGGGACTTCAGGGGATATGTAGCTCACAGACACACCTGGTCAAAGCCTAATTTCAGACAAAACGCGTTGTGTGTGAGCCATAATTATTCCAGGATTGTCGTTGCTTCTCTGTCTATTGTTGAAGGAGTTGTTACTACCAGATTTGAATGCAAGGACTCTGGATTTAATATACTGTCTCTTGCAAAGTTATGTCTACATTATGTAGTCTTTAATAGCTATAAATATGTGCAGGATTGCCATCAGAAATTGTGGGGCCCCTTACAGACCAAATGGATTTGGCCCTCAGCTCCCCCACTCTATTTCTCCTTTTGTTATTGCCCCAACATCCCTTCCCATAGCATCCTCTTGCCCCAGCACCCACATTGTACACCCAGGTATTACCCCAGCCAGCACCCATGTTGTATCAACAGGACATGCCCCATTGCACACATTGCACACACAGGACATGCTCCAGTGTGCACATTTCAGACCCAAGACTTACCCAGAACTCCAGGACATGTCCCAGCACTCGCTTTGCACACCCAGGACATGACCAGAACCCACACTGCACATCCAGGCTGTGCCCCATCTCCCACATTGCACACCCAGGACATGCTGCGTGATGCATTGTACACCCAGGACTTATCCCAGCATCTCAGGACATGTCCCATCACCCACATTGCACACTCAGGACTTACAACGTTTTCACATTGAATTGCCAGGAGCTGCCCCATCAAACAAAGTGCACAACCAGGGCATGCCCCATCACCCACACTACACACCCAGGTCTTACCCCATCAACTACAGTGCATACCCATGACCTGCCCCATCACCCACATTGCACACCCAGGACATGCCCTATTACCCACATTGCACACTCAGACATGCCTCATCACCCACATTTCAAACCCAGGACATGTTTTATTTCCCACATTGCACGCCAAGGACACGCTGAATCTTCCACATTGCACACCCAAGACATGTCCCATCACACACGTTGCAAACCCAGGACTTACCCCAGCCAGCACCCACAGCTCCCTGGTGTCTAGTAGCAGGTAGCATGCTGTCTGTGTGCTGCCCAGGTGTACAGACATCCTACCATGCTGCCGCTCACTCTCCCCACATTGTCTGAAGGCTGAGCACTGGCAGGCCATGTGATCCCTGATGCTCTGACAACCAGAGTAGTACATGGGAGCATGAGAGGCAGCATGGGAGGATGCCTGTGCACCACATAGGCGCCATGCTGCCTGCACACCACAGAGAGGCTGATGAGGGGAGATCTTCTACCGGCAATTTTTTTCATTTATTTATTTTATGGGGCCCGAGTAACAGAGAACCGCACACGCATTGTCACTGCCCTCTGTCTCTTCCGGCATGGAATTCAATATAGACAAATATAAAATGATAACATTTTGGGTGTAATAATAAAAATGTAACATATAGTTTAGTATATAGTATAAATGTGTTTTCCTTGGGGAAATCTACTAATGAAAAAAATAGTGGGCAGTGCCATCTGGTGGCTGCAAAGGCCAAAAAGATATTGGTTTGCATTAAAACTCTTGTCCCTAAGTAGAGTGATCACCATCAACGAGATCCTGTCTGGATCATCATTTCTATAATTTCTATAATATATATATATATGAAGGAGGAAATTATATATTCAGATGTGAAGGAGGGAGTTCCGGCTGACAGGATATTATAGAAATGATGATCCAGACAGGATCTCGTTGATGGTGATCACTCTGCTTAGGGACAAGAGTTTTAATACATACCAATATCTTTTTGGCCTTTGCAGCACTGCACACTATTTTTTTCATCAGTATATATATATATATATATATATATATATATATATATATATATATATATATATATATATAAAATCCAAGTAATCCACACACTCACAGGGCTTAGTATCAAGCATTGTCGATTTTAATCACTTTGCAAAACAAACTTGACATGAGTATTAAGGATGATTCGGTTCGGTGTCTTGATAAAGGTTCGTGGTCTGAACTGAGACGTCAGTAATATTCATGTAAAGTGGGTTTTGCGGAGTGATTAAAATCGACTATGCTTGATACTAAGCCCTGTGAGTGCATGGATTACTTGGATTTTGTGAATGAAACAGTCTTCAGGGAGCATTCCTGTTATATTGTACTCTGTTTCCCTTCCACCAATTAGAAATAAAAAGATTATCTATTGATCTTTGTTGGTATCCACCTCTGAGTAAGCCCTGTGCAAAAAACGTGTTAAGGTTTATCACCACATCTGGCGCAATTATCTTAACCAACATGCTTTTTAAATTGTTTTTTTTTTTTTATAAGGTTTATCACCTTGTTTGCAACTTTTATTGCATCTTACTAAATTATTGTATACTTTTTCATTTATTTTACCCTGTAATACTTCTTAGCGCTTGTACCAGTATTTCTGTACCAACTACTTTGATTTATTTTTAAATTCAAGTATTAATATTCACTGTAGCTCATGGAGCTAAAGACATAAAAATCCCACAGTGTATTGTTGTACAAAACTATTTAAACTAATATATGTAACTTTTAATGTATATATTAATTGAAATGTGTTGTAGAGGATGAGTGAGATGCCGGCTTGCTACCTTGATGTTAGGCAGTACACTATACACAGGGGAAGGAGGATAATGCTATCACAGAGTAGGAATGGAAGGGATATAGAATAGGTAGAAATATATCAAGAAATATAATCATAAGTAAGAATAGGAAGTAATAGATAAAATATTAATAGGAACAGACAGTAGGCGACAGGACCTGGAAGAAACAAGGATTGGGATGTGTTGACTATTAAAACATTGCACACACTGCTTTCTATTCCACTAGCAGAGGAAAAAAACTGCCACATGAAAAAAACTGCCATGCTTACTGCCTACAAAGTCAATATGGCCACACCTACAGAGTAACCACCAGGGGGGGCTTAAATAGAATATAAATTTATGTGATTTATGCAGAATGCCTGCCTCAAATTACACTGGAAAAAAGCCTGTGCACTATACAAAAAATTTAGTTTGTTTCTTATGATAATTATTATTGTGTTTCTTGTTTTTTTATTGCATGTTTCTGTTTTAAATTCTATTACTGATATTAAGATAATCCACAAGCTATGTGCTGTTTTGGCTGGGAACACATCCTAGTTTGGTCAGCTTTCTTCTTTTAAGTGTTGAGGTGTCACAAGAGCTGGGCAGTGGACATAAAGCTTAGATTCTTAACTAACATTCTTATTCACATTTAGGATGTAAGGGGAAATACAGCTGTTTTATACTGTACTTTAAAAGTGCTGTTGTATATGAAGTAGATGCACTAGTCTCCTTTGGTCAACATCAAGCATGGAGTAGCTGAAGGCACTGAGCAACAACTGCTATAAATGGATACAATGTAAAAGTACATTTACTCTGGTTCATACACTGGAAGTAATCCTGCTTTCAGTTATGAAAAAGATATAAATACATATCTAGAATATGTGTGTAGATGGGGAGATAATTTAACCTTTACTGTGCCATAGCAACAATGCCTTTCCAATTTCATGTACAAGTGTACAAAACATTTTTATATATGTATATAAAATATATATTGTTCAAGGAGTGATGTTTTGTTTCCTAGGATACATTTTTCCAATCTCCAAGTTAAAGACACAGGAGCTCTGCACAAAGTTCTTACCTCAATGTTAGGGTTGCCACTTTGATCATCAGCCACATATACCAATTGGTAGGACCGCTCTTATGTGTTCAGGTGTTCTTTTTAACCCCTGTGGCAACCCTTCCACTCCACACCAGTCTCAGGTGGTGATAAGGTACATGTTTTTGAAAAAATACTTTCCTCGTTTATATTTGCTCCAGCACCCAATTTGCACACTGAAAGTGCTCCAGTACCCAGATCCCACACACAGGATTTGCTCCAGCACCCAGGTTCTACACTCAGGACTTGCAACAGCCAGCACCCATATTTTCATATTACATTTGCATTCACAGGGCTTACCATGTCTCCCTTCATGCCATTTCTCCTGCCTTCCTTTCATATTTGCCCCCATATCCCTTACCATTGCACCTAATGTACCTGATTGAACCTACATAATTTGCCACAGCAACACCCACATTGCACACACAAGCGTTTCCCATATATGAATTTCAGCAACACCCAAATTGCACATATAGGACTTGCCCCAGCACCCTGATTGCACACATAGGACTTGCCTCAGCACCCAGATTGCATCCACTGGACTTGCCCTGCACCCAAATTGCACACATAGGAATTGACCAATCACCCAAATTGCACACACAAGACTTGCCCCAGCATCTGAAATGTATATAGAGGACTGGCCCCAGCACCCAAATTGCACACACAGGACTTGTCACAGCACCCACATTGTCCACACAGAATTTTATCTAGCACCCAATTTGCATACAAAGGGTTTGCTCCAGTAAACAGATTGCACACACAGGAGTTTCTCCAGCGCCCAATTTGCACACAAAGGATTTGTGTCTTACCATTGCACCCACAACACTCTCCTGATTTCCTTTCATATTTTCCCTATATCCCTTACCATTGCACCTACAGCACCTGATTGATACCACATAATTTGCCACTGCATTATCTTGGACCAGCCCCAGCACCTTGATTGCATCCACAGGACTTGCCCTGCACCCAGTTTGATTGCACACATAAGACTTGTCCCTGCACCCAAATTGCACAGATAGGACTTGCCTCAGCAGGCAAATTGCACACATAGAGTTTGCTCCAATAAAAAGATTGCACACACAGGATTTACTCCAGCATCCAGTTGGCACACAAACAGAATTTGCTCCAGTGCCCAGATTGCACACACAGTGCTTGCCCTGGGACCAAGATTGCACACAGAACATACCTAGATTGCACACATAGAACTTTCCCCAACACCCAGATTGCACACAGGACTTGCCCTTATTGCACACACAGGATTTACCCAGCACTAATATTACAAATAGGATTTGCCACTGTCCCACCTTCTAGCACTCATGGGCTTGCCCAGCAACCAGATTGCACATATATGACTAGCCCCAGCACCCGAATTTCACAGGCAGAACTTGCCCTGGCACCTAAATTGTATACAAAGATCTTGTCCAGGCACCCAGATGCATCCACATGACTTACCCTGCACCCAGATTGCACAGAGGACTTGCCCAGATTGCACACAAAGGAATTGTCCCAGCACTAATATTAAATACTATGATTTGCTCCAGCACCCAGATTCCACACAAAGGATTTGCTCCAGCACCCTGGTTGTACACATAGGACTTGCCCCTGCTAGCACTCAGATTAAATCCACCGGATTTACCATGTCCCCCTTTACTCCATTTCTCCAAACTTTTTTTCATTTCTGACCCCACATCCTTTACCATTGTACGCACAGCACCTGATTAAATTCACATATTTTGTTACAGCACCACCTTGCAGCACCCACATTGCTGTTTCATGGGCTTGCCCAACAGACTTGTCCTAGAACCTGGATTGCATACACAGGCCATGCTCCAGCACTCAAATCACACACACAGGACTTTCCCCAGCACCCACATTGTATACACAGTATTTGCCAAAGAACGCATATTGCTTACACAGGACTTGCCCCAGCACCCAAACTGCACACACTGGACTTGCCCCAGCACCAATATTGCACACACAGCCTGGATGTCTGTGCTCTGCCATGGCACACAGACATCCTCTCAGACTGCCTCTTGCACTGCCTGCATGTTTCTGGAATTTAAGCACCACTAGGACCCATGAACCCAATTCTCTGGGGGGAGGTTAATTATTTATATGAATGTATGGGGAGTTATCGGTAGTCTCCCAGCCTTGGTAAAAAAGAAATTGGGGGGGGGGGGGGGCTGCTTATTGGCTCCCAGCCTTGTTATTAATTAATTAAAACACTAGTTCCAGTTTGTCTTCCATGGACTGTAATGGGAAGCAAATTGAGGATTTGAACTCATTTTTGTTTGGTTGTAATTCACCATCTTTGGATTTGATGAAACCTTAAACTATTTTGCTAGATAATAAGGTGAGGCTAGAAACGTACCCTGCAGAGATTGTGCCTAGTCATGGTAGGGTTTCTAAATTATGTTTTGGACAAATCATATAACCACACACATTAACCCTGCAATATTACATGTGCCTTGCTTTAAAGACAAGGCGAGATTAGCTTGCCTTACTAATAGGTTAAAAGCATGACCTCTTTGTAAGATCAAATGAAATCTTGGAAACTTCTAGTCAAGGCTAAAGAAACATTTTTAATGAACAGCTAATAGTCAAAATAAAAATGAAAATAAATGCAGTAATTGTGATTAGCATATAAATAACAGTTTTGATGTGCATATAAATGTAACTGAAACGAAAGAATTATTTAACACGCATACAATGATTGGAAGATTAGACATGCTGCAATGTTATTAACTTTTCAAATGCAGCTCTGTATCAAATTTACCATTACATTTTGGTCATGGCTCTTGTTATCCATGTGTATTCAGCAGTAAATGCTGAAACTGCTTTTCTAGAAGTTATAACATACAAAAGAGTTCACACAAGACTTACACATAACATCAAAAAGCAAAACAGGATGTTAGCACCTGTGTAGTTATTGAACAGAAATGTTCACAAAAATATTATCAACATAAGCAATGTAAAGTGAAAGCATTACATGTATGTAAATACTTGGATCGTGTACAAATGCTGCAGTGTGTTCTGGTCTTCTTTGACATGCTTTCAATTTTCTGTTCTGTGCGCACATCAACTGAATCAGGTCACTGGAGAGCTCTTTATATTGGCCCTGCATACAAATGCAACTTTTCAAGTCTTTCTTTATAACCTAAATCTTCAATTCCCTTATTAATTTTGTAGCCATGCTTTGTTCTTTTTTTTAGTTCCATAATGTCCTTTTTAAGGAATGGTACTGATGATTGATGGTATGACTGATGTATATGCAAGGCATGGTCTTACCATTGACTTATGAAGAGGTAAGATGATATCCTCCTCCCGTAAATCAATACCTCTTTTTTATTTTTAAAAATAAAACAGATTGGGCACACTTGCCTGGGGATATTCCTTTTATTAAATTAAATAATCCATCAATATGTAATACAATTCAGCAGCACTACACAATCATGGGATGTCTGTCTCTGTTTCAAAAATTGTTTACACGTTTTGCATCCCATGATGTTGCAGTATTGTTGAATTATATTAAATGTTGATGCATTATTTGTTTGAATAAAATAAATGTTTATTACTTGCATTCCAGCCAAAGTGGCAGCCGAGGACTTTTGGCACATCTGAAGGCATGTGTACCATATTGGGGTAAGAGATATTCCACACACACCTCACATAAAAAAATGTGGTCGGTATGTTTATTAGGTCCTCCCTTCATTTTCACCTCAACATTAAGAAGTCAGATAAGGTAGTTCTGCAAAAGAACCTCAACATTGGGTTCTGATGGCCTACCTGGTAGCTATTACAAAAAACTGTCCCAAAATCTACCTCCACATCTGGTAACTTTATTTAATTCCTTTAGAGAGTGTTCCTGCCCCCCCCCCCCCCCCCCCCCCGCGATACGCTCCAAGCTAAAGAAATAGTAATTCAGAAGGACGGTTGAGACCCAACCACATGTGATACCCCTTCCCACTCATCATCTCTGACATAAAGCTCTACATAAAACTCTTAGTAAATGGGCTGGGCACAGTAATAGGGTCCTTCTGGTTTTCTTGGTTTATTCTATTGATTTATAGTCTTATGTTCTTTGTTTCTGTGTATTTTCGTGTTGCAATTGCTAGTTCTGCCACATGGTGACACTTTCCTAGTTTTGGCCAGATGGTGGCACTTCCTAGTTGGCTCCAGAGCAGCCCCTGTCCAGAGTGATACCTGCACAGTTTGACCACAAAATGGCACCTTCCTAAGTCAAGCTATTCTCCGCCACCTGCCCTAGCCTAGCCATAGACTGGAACCTGCCGTGCCCTGTGCCCTTTAAAAAGGGTGACCTGTTCCCTGTAAAATGGGTGACCTGAGCCCTGTAAAAGGGGTGACTTGAGCCCTGTAAAAGGGGTGACCTGAGCCCTGTAAAAGGGGTGACATGAGCCCTGTAAAAGGGGTGACCTGAGCCCTGTCAAAAGGGCAAACTGTTCCCTAAAACTGCTGTCTCATAGTTCGCTCCCCTTCATAGAATCCCTTGAATGGGATCCCCTGAGTCATTGAATCCTGTTATGCGTGCCTTGTCTCTGTGTTTAAGTGTAAATTGAATGTATGTCTTTTAGATTTTATTATTCATTTGTTAAAAAGTCATAGTGTAGGGACCAGGCTGCATGGGGAGCCGAACAGGCAGCACAGAGAAACCTCCGTGCTGCCTGTTCGGCTCCCCGTGCAGTGTGCCGACACGGAAGTGCCGACAGGTCACGTGACCGGCGCGCTGACGTCATACGCGCGCCGGGTCACGTGACCTGTCGGCACAACCACCTGGGAGACGAACAGGCAGCATGGAGAAGACCATGCTGCCTGCCACTAGCCACCAGGGGATAAGGTAAGTGCTGGGGAGTGGGGAGATGGGGGGAATGTACTGGGGAAAGTGGCAGGGGCTTATTAATGATAGGACACTGACATATTATTGGGCAAATTAGCTGGGTAATATTAATTGCAACTAACAGTGGCATATTACTGGGCAAATTAGCTGGGGCATATAAAATGGCAAATAACTGGCATATTACTGGGCAAATTGGCTGGGGCATATAAAATGGCAAATAACTGGCATATTACTGGGCAAATTGGCTGGGGCATATAAAATGGCAAATAACTGGCATATTACTGGGCAAATTGGCAGGGGCATATAAAATGGCAAATAACTGGCATATTACTGGGCAAATTGGCAGGGGATATTAAATGGCAACTAACACAGGCATATTACTGGGCAAATTGGCAGGTGATATTAAATGGAAAATAACATTGGCATCTTATTCGGAAAATTGGCAGGGGCATATTAAATGGCAAATAACATTGGCATATTACTGGGCAAATTGGCTGGGGCATATTAAATGGCAAATAACATTGGCATATTATTGGGAAAATTGGCAGGGGCATATTAAATGGCAAATAACACTGGAATATTATTGGGCAAATTGGCTGGGGCATATTAAATGGCAACTAACACTGGCATATTATTGGGCAAATTGGCTGAGAGAGCCATACATGGGAAGGGAGAAAAGAGAGACATAAATGGAATGGCAGAGGAGAGACAGACAAACATGGGATGGCAGAGGAGAGACAGACAGATATGGGATGGCAGTGGAGAGACAGGCAGATATGGGAAGGGGAGAGGAGACAAACAGACATGGGAAGGGAGAGGAGAGAGACATAAATAGGAAGGGAGAAGAGAGAGACATAAATGGGATGGTAGAGGAGAGACAGACAGACATGGGATGGGAGAGGAGAGACAGAGAGATGGGAAATGAGAGAAGAGACAGACGGACATGGGAAAGAAGAGGATACATAGACGGACATGGGAAGGAAGAGGAGAGAAACGGGCATGGAAGGAAGAGAGACAGAGGGACACGGGGAGTGAGAGGAGTGCGGCAGACATGGGAAGGGAGAGGAGTGTGACAGAAGGACATGAGAGAGAGGAAAAGACAGACGGACATGGGAGAGAGGATAAGACAGACGGACATGGGAGAGAGGATAAGACAGACTGACATGGGAGAGAGGAAAAGACAGACGGACATGTGCCCCTCCCGAGATCAGACTCTGGATCCGCCCCTGAGCGGTGCCCATTTCTGACAGTAACACTTCAGGATTTGAAAACATAAAATGAGTATGTTTCCTTTATTATGTGTTTATATATACAATGTCAGCAGTAAGGTGGCACTAAAGACATAGCTTGAAAAGTTGAATATATAGCAAAAAATGTGTCCTGTGCATCTATATTTAAGTTCTATATGTCAGACTTTGTCATAAGAAAACATGTTTGTGTGTGAACTGACCTCACGTGTCACTCAAACAATAAAGTCTTTCATGGTGATCATATGATAAATATATGAACCACAAAAATAACTGAAACTGACACCAGACATATTTTTGCGAAGGTCAAGTTCTTTATTAGGGGGTATTGAATTTAGATGAATTTAAATGAATATTCATAAACGAACAAACATTAACATGATAATGCAAAACCTTTACAACACAGTTCTGCACTAAAAGCTTGAACTGCTCAATTAAATTCCATTATCCGCCCACCTGCCAATTAACAGAAAGTTGACCTTACCCCCAAGATCTTGACAAATAATCATTTAAATCTACATAAAAGGAAGGGAGGTGCTTATTGAAAGCGCCCGTCCTCCATTAATTTAACCTTTAAATACCTTGAAACCCAGCCACCCACGGAATCGCAGCAAATAATTGACAAATCAGACCCTATACCAGTGCAGATGCTACTTAAACACGCCTGAAGAGTTTTGAAGCTGCACCTAATTAAAGATGCAATACCCCTACCATATTTCAACTGAACCCCATGTGTGCAGAATAATGTTATTTATAGTCTGCCCTAACATTCTTATAAAATCTCAAACATGGAAAAAAAAAATGAAATCTGTTATAAAGTTTACACTGCTAATAATAATAATATAAGTAAAATGTAATGCAATACACCCAACTGTCTTTAGTGTTCCTGATTGTTTTGCTATGCCCTGTGGCACCCAATGTGTTAATATGTTCCCCTTACTCTATCCTTTTCAGGCCTTGGCCCACTTCACTATCATTATTCCAGTCTACTGGTTCTTCAGTCCTCATCATGTCTGCGCCTTATCACATGATGCAATACCAATGGGAGAGATGAGTCTCTGAAAATAATAAACCTGGCGTGCACATTTTAACAAAGTATATATTTTTGTTGATTCTGGTAGTTATGATATTAACTGTTCGGTGTATTTTAAAATGTTTCCCCTCTCAACAGTGTATTAAACAGTTTATATAATAAAACATTCATCTTGCTGAGAGTTTCTGAATTCTGTGATGTATTTCTATATAAATATTCATTAAGGGATGTTTGTCTCCACAAGATCCCTTGCAGCTGGGTAGTCATTGATTACTCTGTGCAAATTCAGCACAGCCTAATATGCTAACATGTAGGGAAAAAGATTTCCAGCTTTTTACACTGGAGATTTATAAATCAGCTCATGGAGCTATCCCAATTTCCTTATTTGGAAGCATGTAAAGAAGATTGTTATGCACACTGAACCATGTTTGTATGGCAATTATGACCTACAAAAGCACTTGACTTGTGTCACATCTGATGTTTAGCTTTGCCTCTATGAAATGCATTTTAAGACTGTCATATGTCACGCTGTTTTAAGTTATCTCTGTAGCTGGATTTGTGTCCAATATTAGACTGTAGTGACCCCATGTGGCCATTCCTTCTAACTAGACCAGTCAGCTAAAATGATTATAAATAAGCAGTTTCACTACCCTACGCTACTCGAAGGGATCGGTTTAACATATTTTTACTGAAAACAGTCTATAGAATATAATAAGCAGAGTAATTTGAAAAATATGTATTTACAAAAAAAAGTGTATTTAAATTTGTTTGCTTCTGTAAGTTATTAAAGAGAGACATGATTCCCTGACCCTCTCACTTTGTAAATGATCTTTCTATCCTGCTTTGTTTAGTAGTAGGTTAGAACTCATTTTACATTTACTTGTATAAGTTATTGCCCTGTATTGATTTTAAAAAAATGTAATATTATAATTTCTTTATATATATGTATATAATTTTTAAATTACAAATAAAGAATTGACAAAAAAATAAAGAAATAACTATGAAACATAAAGGGGTAGTAAAGTAACCATAGACTATGGCAGGCCAATAAGGAAATCAACTTGGGGAACTAACAACATGGTAACTGGTGAGTCAAAAGTGTCCCTTGTGAAATAAGTCCATCATAGCGGAAAACACTGCTGGGGCTCCGACAGATGGCAACAGAGAACAGTAACAAACGCAAGCACTCCAGTATATAAAAAAAGTTAATTTGTTGTTAGCCAACAGTATAGATACACACACAGACAAGCACAGCGTGTAATCACCTGGTGCGTTTCATGCCAATAGTCATGATTTTACTCGAAATGCAAGGATTACAATTTTCCAGATAGGATTTGGAGAATTGCATATTTTAGGGCCAAAAAATACATTAACAAATCAGAGGTTTGTGCACTGGCGCCTAACCACCTTTCCATCTGCAAATGACCTCCGTGATCGTCTTCATTTGTTGTAGACCCTTACACACTACTGAAATAGCCCTCACTAAAGTGTCAAATGACTTAAAGGCCACTTCTGCATACTGATCCATTTAGATCACTCTGCTGCCTTTGACTTTGTTAAATACCAAACAGATTAGCCTCAATAGGCACAAGTGGCATAGCTCTCTCGTGGATTGAGTTGTATCTTCACTGTGTTGTTTGCGGTGTGACATCCTTGCCCGTTCCGCTCTCTGTGTTATTGTTCAGCAAGGGCCCTCCTTGGCCATCTGCTGTTCTCCCGGTACATTTACTCTCTAGGAAAACTCATCAACTCTTTTGGTATCACTTGTATGCAGATGATACTCAGGTCTACCTCTCCTCCCCTGATCTCTCTCCTTCTGTCACGTTATGTGTCAGGTACTGTTTTATGGTAATCTCTACCTGGATGTCTGATCTGGATGTCTGACCTTTCTAAAACAGAGCTGATCATTTTCCCTGTTTCAAGCTCTGTCCATGTACCTGACTTCACCTTTATCATTGAACTGTGGCAGAGCAGAGAAGAAAAACAGAGTGCAGGGCAGAGAAAGGTGCAAAGGGAGAACTAAAGCATACAAGATAGGGCAAGGCATAAGACATAACACATATACTGGAATTATTTCCTTTTGCAGCAGATTTAATTCACTTTTATCTCCTAAAGGTACCCAACGTGTTTGTGCTCAACATTTTTAAAATCCTTAGCAGCACAGTATGCACATTATAAATATGGCTGAGGTGGTGACTAGACAAATGTCTTTATTTTAATGTTTTTAATTTAATCAATGTTTTAACCCCTTAACGACAGATGACGGCAAACCGAGGACTTGCTGACAGGTGACGTGCCTGGCACGCCATGCACTAAATAGAGTAAAGAAAGCGATCAACGGTCGCTTTCTTTACTCTTTCAGTGTTGCTACAATTAATTTAATTGAATATAATTAACAGGGCCCTACATGGCCAGTGGCTGCCTAGGGCTATTGTCTCCAAAAATAAGTAAGAATAATAATAAGTAACCCACCTTTTCAATTAAAACACCCACCTCTAAAAAAAAACAACAACAAAAACATGCTGTACCTTACTAAAGGATGGACGCAGAATGAAATCTAATGGTAAGGTGGGTTTTTCATTTTGAAAAAAAAGAAGCATCTGATTGTCAGCCAATCAGAAGCATCCCTACCCCAGCACTACCTTTGCCTGGTTTTCCAAACTGTTTTGAAAACTAGCCAATGGTGGGACTGGGATACGAAGGCTGCTGATTGTCTGACATTAATATTGCTTGGGCCAGTGGAGAGCCACTGGGCCCAGGGGGGAGGGGGTGGGGGGGGGGGGCATTTTATTTGTTGATGGGGCCAGCAGATCACATTAAAAAATGCAAAAAAAAATGGTTGATCCTGGTCTGGCTAACTGTTAAGGCAACCAAGATCAACTCACCACATCCCTCCTCCCAAATTTGGGGGAGCATGGCAATGGATTCTGATTAGTCCTTAGCATAATCAAAATTCCTCACAGCAATGTCTGTGACAGCCTGTCTCAGCTATTGCACCCTTTTCTGGGTGTTTCAGACTTGCCTCCATTACCCCTCACCCGATTTGCATATAATGAAGGGGCGTGATTGACAGGTCAGTGACAATTGTGATTGTCAGTCCCGGTGGTTATTTTTACTTCTTTTTTTTTTTGCTTTCCTTGATAGTATTCACTTGTTAAGCTTCCAGGTAAGCTGGACAAGTGTGCTAAACACTGCGAAAATGCCTCAGTTGCGCTATTTTAAAGTCTGCACGTACATGTATGGTATTGTTACCAATGCATTGCATTATGAGACTGCTCATGTATGGGCATTGTCGTGAAGGGTTTAAACCATGAGATTAGTTAAATATTTCTATGCTAACTTATAAAATATAGACAATATTGCCATCCCATACCATGGAAAGGATATGTCTTCACTCAATGCTTCCTTCTGTCTCCTTAATGCTTTGTAGATTTCAGCAAATAGATTTTAATAACAAACTTGAATCCAAATGATATGTCAGGGTGATTCCATTGCTTGTTGCATGTTTTGCACCTGAAAATAAATCAGAGGTAGTGGTAGGCCTACCGGGAAATCTTCCAGTAGACTAGTCCATCACTGCATGACAGCACCTCAATATAATGGTCTTGCGGTCCCCCAAGTAAGTGAAGGCACATATAGACTACTTAATTTGTTTATACAGTAGCGTTTTAACTGATTATATTTACTCTATCACTTTTTCTGGATGGCTATCTAATGAATCCACTGCGTTCTAAGTATGGTAGTAATGGTCCATGGCATGTCAGCATCAATGTTAAGCTCATACTATGGTTTTCTGTAAATCTTGATATTTCCTTTGTATTTTGTCATTATTCATAAAATAGTGTGTGCTGCAAAATCAGATTGTGCTTGTAATATTACAGTTGAGCACAAGATGGCACAACTTCATCATGCAACTACATTACTATGGCAAATATTGCTAAAACCATAACTATTTCATACTATTAAAACATATGTGATTTATTTTTAATTTTTTATTTCATGTGTTAGAAATAGCACCTACACAAAAATTGGGTTTTGTGGAAGTTAGCTTTGTACATTGGTGCACACTGCAATAGTGCCTAGACATGTGCAAAACTAACATTTTCGGTTAGTTTTCGTCCATTCGGACGAAACGAATTTCGTTCATTACTGCATTCGTTTCAGATGAAATTCGTTCATTATTTTCGTTTCATTCGGTTTATAGAATAGCAATAGCATTACATGTATTCTATAAACCAAAAGTCTATAAATTCTTATGAATGGGGACTCTAGTTCGGTTTATAGAAAGCCAATAGTATTACATGTATTCCATAAACCGAAAGTCTATAAACCGAACGACATTCGGTTTATAGACTTTCGGTTTATAGAATAGCAATAGCATTACATGTATTCTATAAACCGAAAGTCTATAAACCGAATGACTTTCTGTTTATAGACTTTCGGTTTATGGAATACATGTAATGCTATTGCTATTCTATAAACCGAAATAGAGTCCCCATTCATACGAATAGGTCTATTTCGGTTTATAGAATAGCAATAGCATTACATGCATTCCATAAACCGGAAGTCGTTCATTATGTCGGTTTATGGAATGTATGTAATGCTATTGGCAGTGGTGTATCTTGATTTTGTGCTGCCCTAGGCAGACAAAATCCGGGCACCCCCCTACCCAAGCTGTACACCCACGTTACACACCTACGACATGCCCCATCATTCAGACTCACATCAAGCTCATACTCCCATCACACACACACTCCCATCACACTCAGTCACACACTCCTACTCCCATCACACTCAGTCACACACTCCGACTCCCATCACACTCCGTCACACACACTGTCTACCATCACACACACTCTGACTCCCATCACACTCAGTCACACACACTGTCTCCCATCACACACACGCTGACTCCCATCACACTCAGTCACACACACTGTCTCCCATCACACACACTCTGACTCCCATCACACTCAGTCACACACACTGTCTCCCATCACACACACACTGTCTCCCATCACACACACTCTGACTCCCATCACACTCAGCCACACACACTGTCTCACATACACACTCAGACTCCCATCACACTCAGTCTCTCACACACACTGTCTCCCATCACACACACTCAGACTCCCATCACACTCAGTCTCTCACACACACACACACACACACTCTCCCATCAGCACTTACCTTTCCCTGGTGGCAGGCAGCATGGTCCCTCCATGCTGCCTGTTCGGCTTCCCGGCGATTGTGCCGACAGGCCACGTGACCGGGCGCGCGTATGATGTCAGCGCGCCCGTCACGTGACTGTCGGCACTTCCGTGTCTGCACACTGCACGGGGAGCCGAACAGGCAGCACGGAGGTTTCTCCGTGCTGCCTGTTCGGCTCCCCGTGCAGCCTGGCAGGCAGAGCGATGGTGAGGGGGGATCTTCCGATCCCCTCTCACCTCCGTCTCTGCCTGCAAGCGCGGTCTATTTTTTGTTTAAAGGGCCGCGTTTTTTTTTACATTTTTTTTTTTTTTTTTACATTTTTTTTCTTTTCAGTGCTGGGGGGCGCTGCCGCCCCCCAAAATTTGCCGCCCTAGGCATCCGCCTAGGATGCCTCGCGGTGAATACAGCACTGGCTATTGGTATTCTATAAACCGACTCTATTTCGGTTTATAGAATGCCAATAGCACGAATGCATGAATGATTTTCATTTATTAACCATTCGTTCATTCGGCTTTCGACAGTTTAGCATTTTCGTTATTCGTTTTTCAGACGAATGGACGAAAATGCATTCGTACGAAAACGAATGCACATGTCTAATAGTGCCAATATTTGGAGCTAATGCCACCTGTAGCTATTTTCTACATAACCTCCATTGTTATAAGATTTACAATACTGTACTTTCTATTGTTGGCTACCCAGGAGAAATTGAACATAAATAGCAATATAAAATAAATGTACATAAGACTAACAAATATGTATATACTTATCTTTACTCCCTGGACCAACAGCATACACGTGAAGTTGACTTTATATATGAAACATCTTAACCTTTCACAATGATTACTTTCAAATACCAAATGTCCTACCATTTTTCACCCCATTACTATAAATCAGTCAGAATGGAATTAATAATAATGAATTCCAAACTGTATCATTTGGTGCCATCAGCACAGATAGAGATTGTGCTAGTAATGCCCTCGTACAGCACCCGCCTATATAACATCATCAGAAGAAGTTTAAATGATAATATAATGTAACTCTGTTACCTAAACAGTGTTAATATTTAATAAAAACATGGGGAAAATGATATATACATTGTGTCTCCTGTTTTGCAGAAGGTGATATCATACTTACACATTTCACATTGAAAAGCAGTTGTTTTGCATATGAAGCCACAGGTGATGACATAAAAAGTAAACACCACAGAAACACTAAAAACACATTTTTCTCTTGATTTATGTATTTGCTATAATAACACGTAATTCTGCTAAAACAGTGTATACATCCTTTTTCATTATTTGAATCTCTACATTCACAGTATAAACAATGTTTAGATGACAGAGTCCCTTTAATAACTTTCTATATCCACACAAATGTTCTGTAGACTAGGCTTTCTTCAGCAGTCTTCACTGTGGTACTATATAAAATAGTTTGTTTTTCCCCCAAAATTACAGCTACTGGAGAAATGTTTGCTCCATCTTTGACTTCACTCTCTGTCTATTATGCCTACTTTTAGAGGCACTTCCATTCATTTGTTGTGAGAAAATACATTGCTTTCAGCAATTACAGTGATGGTCCGGCCTCCTACAATGCAGAACTATCACCCTCTACTCCCCAACAATAGAGGAGACCTTAGTCCAGGGTCCCACACTCCAGTCCACATTAAGCCTACCCAACTGCTGCACATCTCCTTTACCCTTGTGGGACCAGTTTTAACCACCTGCGTAATTTCCACACCACTGTGCCACCAATGTCCTTAAATTTGGAGCAGTAATAGAAAGTCTCATTCACTGAACAAATGTAATATGCTGGTGATGATATGCATTTACTACTGGTCACCGACTGGTCAACCAATATATTTCAGTGCATTTGATAAAAGGCCACAAAATTAAAGGTGAAAACAGGCAGTGTTCAGTGTCCTTACTCTGAATTTAGCTGAAAGACGACTCTTAGTTTTTCAAACAGCTCATTCTCTTGTGCTGTAACTTGACTTGTTTCACTTCAATAACACTTTGAGGGCAGCATTCAGAGCGAGGACAGACATTGTACTCCCAATGAAAAGCTTGGAACTTGGAGTTATTCCAAGTTAAATTGTGATTGTGACAAATGAAGACTGAATACTAAGCTAACCTTTTATAAAGCCTTGTGGTCATGAAGAAGGAGAGAGTCCAATTACCACTGTTGAGCTAAAAATCTACATCTGCCGCCTATTTATTTACCCTGGTAGTAGTTTTACATTAATAAACCAAATGTGTTTACCCTATAAACGATATATATTTAAAATTAATTTTAAAAATAAATCCTGAAAAATACAATTTTAAGAAAATAAATGTTTATGGTAAGCTGGAACAATTTTTATTCTTGGGCTACAACCCTGGCACAAATTAAAGTTGTGAAACCAATTGTGAAATACAGAGGGGGCTATTCACTACAATGTGAGCTGAGGTGAACATTTAATTTCACCATTTAAGATATACATTGTGCAGGAACAAACCTGGTGAGTTTGCTTAGTGTGGGAAACTCACCAGGTCTGTCCTAGCACAATACATAGTTAAAATGCTGGGATGAAATGTTCATCTCACCTCCACTCTCCATTTAGTGAATAGCCCCCAGGGTCTAATTCTACTAGTTTACATGAAAAGTATATTGAACGTAGAATGCCCAAAAAAGACTCTGTAAATGAGGTTGACCTGAGGTAAAAAAGAGTGTTGAAAAGTACAATTAGAAGAGACTACCTACTCCTTATATTTGTTTATCACCAGACCCCGACATTATACTCAATTGTAGGGAATGGAGGAAGCAGTGTTAACAGAACAGGGCCTGGTTTCTGTGATGAGAAGGTAGTTTTAGGAAAGAAAAAGACATAGTTCATAGAGACTATGAAACAAATTGCAAGTAACGTATTGCTGATGTCACCAGTTAACAGAACCTCAAAATAGCAAGAAATATGTAATTTTCCTGATATAGGTAGTGTATTATTTCCCTCAGCTAAAAAGGTTGGTTTCATGTTCAGTTAAGCAACTATGAGCAGAGGCGTAACTAGAAACCACAAAAATTGCCCTGGGGCCCCCCGACCCCACCATGTAACTCCACCCCGAGAAATGCCACTTACATGCCTCCCAACTGTTGTGCTTTGTGCCTGGCCTTGTCTTATATCTATGGTAGCTTTATGCCTATCCCATGCATCAGGGCTCGACAAACCCCAGGCGCCAGGTCGCCATGGCGACCAGGAAATTTGACCTGGCGCCTGGGTGCCGTCAGCCTCATGGTCCCCTCACCGCTGCCAATCCGATTTTTTTATTTTTGCGGAGCGCGAGGGGGTAAAGTCTGTGCCATCCGCACAGACTGCAAGCTCCGCCCCCTCGCGCAACGCGTGTCTGAGTGCCGGGTGTCGTCAAGTGACATCCTGGCACTCAGCAGGCAGATCGGCTGCAACACGAATGTCCCCCTTCCCTGCAATGAGGTAAAGCAGCAGGGAGGGGGGACAAGTTAAGAAGAAAACAAGAAAAGAATGTGAGAGGTGGGTGTGTGTTTGTATATATGTGTGTAGATATGTGTATATGTAAAGTAGGTGTGTGTGAGTTGTTTGTATATATGTGTATATGTAAAGTAGGTGTGTGTGAGGTGTTTGTATATATGTGTATATGTAAAGTAGGCGTGTGTGAGTTGTTTGTATATATGTGTATATGTAAAGTAGGCGTGTGTGAGTTGTTTGTATATATGTGTATATGTAAAGTAGGCGTGTGTGAGGTGTTTGTATATATGGGTATATGTAAAGTAGGTGTGTGTGAGTTGTTTGTATATATGTGTATATGTAAAGTAGGCATGTGTGAGTTGTTTGTATATATGGGTATATGTAAAGTAGGTGTGTGTGAGGTGTTTATATATATGGGTATATGTAAAGTAGGTGTGTGTGAGGTGTTTGTATATATGGGTATATGTAAAGTAGGTGTGTGTGAGTTGTTTGTATATATGTGTATATGTAAAGTAGGTGTGTGTGAGGTGTTTGTATATATGGGTATATGTAAAGTAGGTGTGTGTGAGGTGTTTGGATAAATGGGTATATGTAAAGTAGGTGTGTGTGAGTTGTTTGGATATATGTGTATATGTAAAGTAGGCGTGTGTGAGTTGTTTGTATATATGTGTATATGTAAAGTAGGCGTGTGTGAGGTGTTTGTATATATGGGTATATGTAAAGTAGGTGTGTGTGAGTTGTTTGTATATATGTGTATATGTAAAGTAGGCGTGTGTGAGTTGTTTGTATATATGGGTATATGTAAAGTAGGTGTGTGTGAGGTGTTTATATATATGGGTATATGTAAAGTAGGTGTGTGTGAGGTGTTTGTATATATGGGTATATGTAAAGTAGGTGTGTGTGAGTTGTTTGTATATATGTGTATATGTAAAGTAGGTGTGTGTGAGGTGTTTGGATATATGGGTATATGTAAAGTAGGTGTGTGTGAGGTGTTTGGATATATGGGTATATGTAAAGTAGGTGTGTGTGAGTTGTTTGTATATATGTGTTTATGTAAAGTAGGCGTGAGTGAGTTGTTTGTATATATGTGTATATGTAAAGTAGGCGTGTGTGAGGTGTTTGTATATATGGGTATATGTAAAGTAGGTGTGTGTGAGTTGTTTGTATATATGTGTATATGTAAAGTAGGCGTGTGTGAGTTGTTTGTATATATGGGTATATGTAAAGTAGGTGTGTGTGAGGTGTTTATATATATGGGTATATGTAAAGTAGGTGTGTGTGAGGTGTTTGTATATATGGGTATATGTAAAGTAGGTGTGTGTGAGTTGTTTGTATATATGTGTATATGTAAAGTAGGTGTGTGTGAGGTGTTTGTATATATGGGTATATGTAAAGTAGGTGTGTGTGAGGTGTTTGGATATATGGGTATATGTAAAGTAGGTGTGTGTGAGTTGTTTGTATATATGTGTATATGTAAAGTAGGCGTGTGTGAGTTGTTTGTATATATGTGTGTATGTAAAGTAGGCGTGTGTGAGGTGTTTGTATATATGGGTATATGTAAAGTAGGTGTGTGTGAGTTGTTTGTATATATGTGTATATGTAAAGTAGGTGTGTGTGAGTTGTTTGTATATATGGGTATATGTAAAGTAGGTGTGTGTGAGGTGTTTGTATATATGGGTATATGTAAAGTAGGTGTGTGTGAGGTGTTTGGATATATGGGTATATGTAAAGTAGGTGTGTGTGAGTTGTTTGTATATATGTGTATATGTAAAGTAGGCGTGTGTGTTTATGAATTGCGTGTATGCTTGCGTGATTGTCTGGCTTCTAAATTTTTTTGCTGGTTCCTAAAATCTAATTAAATTTGTCAAGCCCTGCCATGCATGCTTAAACACCTTAATGTATTAACTTCTACCATTTCTTAAGAAAAACTATTCCATTCATCCACCACCCTCTCAGTAAAGTAATATTACTTTTTCTGACCACAAAAATTTTTATTATTTCCAGCCTTTTCAAAAGCTTGAGGTGGACCCCAAATATATGTATATAATTAGCTGCATGTATACTTATATGAACTTTTTAATATTATATTCAACTATTTTCATATGTAATAAAAATGTTATAAAAAAATTGTTAATGTCTTGTTTTTTTCCATTCCTCTGCACCCACATTAAGCCTAAAGGTATTGATATAGCACTATATAGTACCCACAGCACTTGGCTTGTACTCATATGGCACCCACAGGATTTGGCATGCCACAGAGTAAATTTGCCTTCCAGAACATACCACAGTGTCACTTTGTCCCACTGAACTGCCCCTGCAGAACATGCCACGGTGTCACTTTTCCCCCATGTTATTTTGCCCCACAGAACATGCCACAGTATCACTTTGGCCACAGCCAATTGCCCATTATGTAACGATTAGCCTGCCCATTAATATGCCACAGCCAAACATTCAGATTGCCAGTTAATATGCCATAGCCCTTTTCCCCATTAATATAGAAACATAGAAACATAGAAACATAGAATGTGTCGGCAGATAAGAACCATTTGGTCCATCTAGTCTGCCCAATTTTTTTTTTCCAGTACTTTTATTAGTCCCCCGTTCCCGGTCTTATAGCTAGGATAGCCTTGTGTCTATCCCACGCATGCTTAAAATCCTTGACTGTGTTTACCTCTACCACTTCTGCTGGCAGGCTATTCCATACATCCACTACCCTCTCAGTAAAGTAATACTTCCTGATATTACTTTTAAATCGTTGCCCCTCTAATTTAAGACTATGTCCTCTAGTTGTGGTAGTTTTTCTTCTTTTAAATATACTCTCTTCCTTTACTGTGTTGATTCCCTTTATGTATAAAATAAAGGAACTGCGACTCTGGTGGGACCACTATTAGCCTGCCCATTAATATGCCACAGCCATTTTCCCCACTAATATGACACTGTCAGTATTATTTTGATCATCATTTGCTAGTCATATTTTGCCCATCATTTGTTAGTCATATTTTGCCCATTTGCCACTCATGTTTTGCCCATTTGCCACTCATATTTTGCCCATAAGCCATTCATATTTTGTCCATCATTTGTTAGTCATATTTTGCCCATTTGCCACTCATAATTTTCCCATTTGCCACTCATATTTTGCCCATAAGCCATTCATATTTTGCCCATTTGCCAGTGTTATGTTGTCCTTCTGCTACTCATATGTTGCCCATTTGCCAGTGTTATTTGCCCCATATGCCACTCATATATTGCCCATTTGCCAGTGTTATTTTGCCCATTTGCCACTCATATTCTGCCCATATGCCACTCATATGTTGCCCATTTTCCAGTGTTATTTGTCCCATTTGCCACTCATATTTTGCCCATTTGCTATTTTCCCCATTTGCCACTCATATTTTGCCCATTTGCTATTTGCCCCATATGCCACTCATATTTTGCCCGTTTGCTATTTGCCCCATATGCCATTAATATTTTGCCCATTTTCTATTTGCCCCATATGCCACTCATATTTTGCCCATTTGCCACACATATTTTGCCATATATGCCACTCATATTTTGCCATATATGCCACTCATATTTTGCCCATTTATCAGTCTTATTTGCCCCATATGCCACTCATATTTTGCCAATTTGCCCCATATGCCACTCATATTTTGCCCATTTGCCAGTTATTTTGCAGCCCCCCCCCTCCCCCCGTACTTAACTGTATGCTGCTCGTCTGACGTCTGCTCAGAAATGTTTCCTGCATGCACTGTGCGTGCAGGAAATACAGCCACTGGTGTCATTTCCGTTGGATGCAGATCTCCCGGCTGCTGCCCGATGAGACAGTCACACGGGCAGCAATGGGGGCCCACGGGGCAGCTGCTTTGGGCCCCAAGAATGAATGGGCCCTAGGCAGCTGCCCCGTTTTCCCACACTTTTTTTTTTTTTACTTTTTAAAAAAAAAAAAAAACTTGGGCCCGGTCGCAGCTGCGACCCCAGCACTAACGGTAAGTACACCACTGACTATGAGACATTTAATTCAATGATTTCAATATTGAGATAGGCTTTCAGCAAGAGCTCAAGTTCTATTATTTGCTAACTAAATAATTCAAAGGCTTGCACACGTACCATCTGGCGCATCACACTAATCGCCGGTTTGTTTAAGTAGGAATTATATAGTCTCAAAAAACGTGAACTAAATACACAGCTTTAGGTAGACTGCATAAAATCACCACAGTCTAAAAACCTCCTGACGAAGCCACTGAGGTAGCGAAACGCGCGTCGGGCTAGGGTCCCACTGTCCTCATGCCTGTTACCTTGTGCACTTTATTTAGTTCTTATTGCTTTTTTTCACTGGCGTTTGTGGTGCCAGCCCTAGCCTTCATTTATTAAAATCAAACTAATTACTACATATATTACTGGGCAGATTTGGCTCCATCATTACCCAACTAATTATACTATCACAAAGCATTTGGAGCTTTACAAACCTCTCTGTGTACCTACATGGGCTTGTATTAATGTGAGATATGTGCCAGAACATAAGAATCTATCTCATTTAGATATTAGTCTTCTGCTTATAACCTACTTAATATAAATATATCTTTATAACCTCCAGAGCCTTTCTGTGTACTATCTACAGATTGTTGTACTTTTGTGAGATTTATGCCTTTACATAAGTATTTGTGTTGCCAGCCCTAGCCTTCATGTATTATAACTAAACTAATTACTACATTTAATTCTGGGCAGATTCGGCTGCATCATTATCCAACTAATTATACTAACACTAAGCATTTGGAGATTCACAAGCCTCCCTGTGTACTACCTACAGGAGTTTGTATTACTGTTAGATACACGCTAGGACATAAGAATATACTTAATATAGATATTTCTCTTTTGCTTATACTCTACTTAATATAAATATATCTCTATTAGACATGTGCATTCGTTTTCGGACGAATGCATTTTCGTCCGAAAATAGCATTTTCGTTCATTCGTCCGAAAAACGAATAACGAAAATGCTAAGCTAACGAAAGCCGAATGAACGAATGGTTAATAAAAGAAAATCATTCGTTCATTCGTCCATTCATAGTACTATTGGCATTCTATAAGCCGAAATAGAGTCGGTTTATAGAATACAATAGCATAGTACACTACATTCCATAAACCGACATAATGAACGACTTTTGGTTTATGGAATGCATGTAAGTCTATTGGCATTCTATAAACCGACTCTATTTCGGTTTATAGTAATGCCAATACTATAGCACGAATGGACGAATGATTTTCGTTTATATTAAACCATTCGTTCATTCGTTCAACTTCTTAGCTTTCTATAAACCGAAACAGAGTCCCCATTCATAAATTTTTATGAATGTGAACTCTAGTTCGGTTTATAGAAAGCCCATAGTATTACATGTAATCCATAAGCCGAAAGTTTATAAACCGAACGTTTGGTTTATAGACTTTCGGCTTATGGAATACATGTAATCCTATTGCTATTCTATAAACCGAACGTTCGGTTTATAGAATAGCAATAGGATTATATGTATTCCATAAGCCGAAAGTCTATAAACCGAACGTTCGGTTTATAGACTTTCGGCATTTGTAATGAATGTAATAGTACTATTGGCTTTCACTACACAGAGACAGAGTCTCCATTCATAAAATGTGGGAAAATAGATGAGTTGAGAAGTCTTAGAGAATATGCAATATACAAATGAATAAAAAATGCTGAAAAAAGCACCTATGTGCCCTTTCACTAGAGCCCAAAACAAACAATGAAAATATATATATATAAAAGGTATTGCACACACAAAAAAGGAACTTATCTTTTGAAGTTGATGATGGAAATATGACACAAAATAAAACATAAGAAGAAACTATGTGTATATATGTAAGCAGGATCAGGATATTAATATATACTCTCCCCAATGGAAATAGGCTCACATGTTATAGAGCCATAAAATGGCTCTGGTTTGAATATCTTAATTTAACAAGAAGATATCTTCAGTTGCACTTTGATATCACACTTGCTGGTGTATGTGTATAGAAGAAAACATATAGGCGAGAGAGCTGCTGAAACTTGAATACATGTTATAATGTTATTTATGGGACACCCTTTGGGTGCCAGGGGGAGGGAAGTGATTTTCAAGTTTAAAGCGAGACAAACACAGAAATCCAGAGGAAGCAAGGTAATTATTGAGTTTTATTTAATCATCAAGTTGAAACACTGGTTTACTGAGGTCCTTACTCCAGCATAGCAGGGACAAGGAATTCCATCTGGAAACTTAAACCTACATAATAATACGCACTCTATAGTGCTAGATAGTCTG